>JACTOM010000033.1:1416912-1429879 GCA_015832385.1 Elymnias hypermnestra
ACGATCGTAAGACCTGTCATCCTGTATTGATCAAAGTGCTGGGCCACCAAGGGGGAGAATGAAAGGAAATTGCATGCAGCGGAGATGTGAATGTTGAGATGGATGTGTGGAGTGACAAAATTGGATAAGATTAAGAATGAGTATATTAGAGGAAGTGTGAAAGTAGCACCAGTGACCGAGAAGTTAAGGAGTGGAAGGTTAGCCTGGTATGGACATGTAATGAGAAGGGAGGATAGCCATGTATGTAAGAGGGTTCTAAATATGATGGTAAGCGGCAGGGCCGGGAGAGGGCGACCAAAAAAAGTGTGGATGAATTGTGTGAAAGAGGATATGTGTATTAAGGGTGTGAATGTAGAAATGACAGCGGATAGAGTGAAGTGGCGAAAGGAAACATGCTGTGCCGACCCCACCTAGTGGGATAAGGGCAAGAAAACAACAACAACGAAGCGTTTCCATTTAAAATATTATTTTATTTGCAATATATCATAAATAATTTTATATGTACTATCAAACTCTTCGAATTAGCATCTGAATCACTACGAAACCCCGTGTTCTGACAACGAAGAAGACAAACAACCTATTTAGATAGCATAGCGTTGGTCTGCCTATGTCTATGATATTTCTATTACAATACCGCCTTATAAAGTATGCATAAATAAATAAAGGAGCCAAGAGTTGTTATATTTGATATAATAAAAATAAAGTTATGACGTAACTTAGTATTTACTCCCCAAAAATGATGAACATATGAGAAATTACCCTTTTCCGTCAGCATTGCATCATTCGTAATATATTACCCAGATTATACAATAGGACATTATACCGACGTGTGATATATTGTTTATAACCTTTTTTTTAGCTTTACCCGACGTTTGTTACTTTATTTAATAACGGCAATTTATCAATCATGTAATAAACACTTAATTGTGGTTATAAAATAAAGGTTTTTGTGTATACAAAATTGCAAATCCATAAGTGTATTTAGAATACATATCAGAACACTTTGCTGTCTCATTGTTTTAATGGTTAGCATGTTTGGCTACAGATATGAGGTCTTAGGTTCAAGTCCCGGGTCGGGTGAATTAAAAAGTATGTGTACTTATGTACATGCGTTAGTAGTTGTACTTCTTTGGCGTAACATGATAAAAATCTTTTCAAATAATGATATGCATAAACTTTGTCTCGGAACTTTTAAATTATCAGTCAATATCATTGGATAGCCCAACTTTTGGCGCGATTATTTAATGTCTTATTGAATTAATATTTCAATTTTAATATCAATTAAAAAAAACTGCGATTTCATCATCAAACAGCTGTATTTCAAGATGCACAAGATTATAGTTCCTTTTGAATAATACGTTACAAGAAGATTTGATTTTGTCTGACATTTCCACAGACTATTTATGTTTGTGGTCACAGATTATGTATTGGTGTTGTGGTTTGACAACGTAGTTATATGTTGCTGACTTTAAAAAGTCAAAATGCATGCGTACAACGTACACATGTCAAAAGTAAATTTCTTTGACAAACTAATTTATAAGTCTTGTTTATATTTAGGCAAATATAAAATTTTATATTACCGAAACTCAGAGGGAGGGAAAAGGGTAGACATGTGAGGAATTTTATGAATTAAATTGTCATTTAAAAATTAAAAGTATCGAAAATTAATTCAAATAACTTATTGATATCTCAAATGACGAATTGTAAATAAAAATGTCACTAGTTTATTGTCAATATTAAACATTATTAATTTAATTTTGTTTTTGAATTTAAAATTTAGAAAAGGGAACTTATGAAATATTTTTATTTTATCTTTAATAAAAAGTGGTGTATTATTTGTAAATATTAAAACTACCTAATCTACAAACGAATAAGCATAAAAACGCTGCACATCTTTGTGACGCTAATCACGGGTTTTATCTGTAAAAATTTTACCGTCTGGCGCCTAAAGAAGTTTTACTTTAATAAATAAATAAATGTAAAGTAAAATGTAATCTTCTTGAATTGAGCTATGAACTGCATTACTGAAGATAACAATCGAGGTGATTACGAGCGAAAAAGTAGGTTCTATGAAGTTCCATGCATAATTCATATCGAGTGACACGCTCTTAATTACAAAAGGGACCAGCTGGAAACGAATTTAAATAAAATTTATTTGTATGGTGGAAATATCTTCATATCCATCAATGAATTTTAAATCTAGCACTTTCTATTAACTTTCTAAAATTACTTTATTTAGATTAGTAGATAGGGAAATGCTTGTAAAGCTTTAACAGCACAGTGGGCTTAGTTAAAGTTTATTAAGCTTAACAATATTGTTGATCGTAGCATTATATATTGAATAACATTTTCAAATTCAAATTCAAAATTTTTTATTCAAGTAGGCTTATTACAGCATTTTTGAATCGTAAAATACAGTTTCAATGTACGACTGATGATAGTATTAACGAACGACTTTATATCTACAGTTCCAAAAGATAACTTCTTCCTTCACGCCATGTCCTGAGAAGAGACCACAACAAACTCAGTCAAATGTCATTTTACTATATCATGACCATAACAATAATACACTTATTCACTCCTTCGCGTTTTTATAGCCCATGTAATGCTTCAAATTATAGTATCATTTTTTCAATTTCACTTGGTTTCAATTGTAAATGGTATCCCTAATAATATCAACTATTTCTTGTAAAAATAGTGATGTCACTATTAGATATAAGAACTTTGTAACGCCATATTTTAGAGTAAAAAGGTTCAGATATCATTTATCAATTTGAGAGTAGGTATATTTAAGAAAAACGCAATATGTTTTGGATTTCCCTCTACGATATTTTCATTTAATAGTGTGATAAGAGAACGTTGTGTTATAAAAAATGATGTAGTGACAAAAATTGAGAAAGGTATGCTTAGATGGTTTGGGCACGTAGAGAGAATGAACGAATAGAGACTGACAAAAAGGATCTATGAGTCAAGAGCGCATGGGAAAGTTGGAAGGCGAAAGGTCCTGGACCAAATTCATTTGCATTTTAAATAAGAGCCAGGCCGAACTTGTATGAAAGATTTAATGAGAACGAAAGAAGCGAAGGAGATATGCAAGGATCGTGGCAAGTGGAAGGACATGGTCTCTACCTACTCTTTTGGGAATGAGGCATGATGGTATATACGTATAATTTTAAAAGTATGTTTTGTCATAATGTGGAAGAATATTTAAACTAAATTTAATAAAAGAATATTTAAAAAAAATTTAGTTGCACATGGAGTATAAATATTACACAAACCTACAAAACTTGTCTTTAAAAGGGCAACTGCTGAGTTTCTTGTCGGTTTCTTCACAGTAGGTACTATGGAACAGATTACTGACGTTTTAAAAGATATTTTCAAGTCTACTGAAAAATATATATTCTCGTTTAAACGTTAACGTAATAAAAAAGCTTATACTTTATTCTTCGCTTAGGAAACTTTGCACAAAACATCCCCTACAATATAAATTGCACTTAAATCCTTCGGGTCAACCGAATGTGACCAAAGAATTAATTCCGAGCCCTTTGTTTTTCCCCTCTGTAAGGATATTGCTTTTGATATCTGGAAAGACATTTATAATATGAAAACACATTTGCTCTATTTTTCTTATGCGTGGGCTGGACAAAGCCGATTTTATGATAAAAAACTTATTTAATTTTTTTTAGTAGACATAATTCTTTACTTTATCAAGTGACCTATTTGACCTCAATGAAGCAACGTTTTAAGTTACTAATTTTATTGTTTTGGATATAAATAAAGTTTATGTAAGTTCAGTGCCTTTGCAAGCGAAATTTTTTTATTGCTGACAGACTAAAACATGGCTGTGATCACACTTGGGGAGCACGGTAAGCCATCGGTCCTGCGCCTGATCTCTCATCGAACTATTCGAGAGTCAGGGATTAGAGAGGGCACCATACTTTCCAAACCGCAGTGGAGAAGCACAGCAGGTCTATGCTCTATAAACCCTATAAATGAGGAGGTCTGTTCTCAGCACTGGGACGGTGACAGGCTGCTCCTTCCCTATACCTTTTTAATAGAGGTTTATTTTGTATGTGATAATATTAAACATAGTCTACACGATTACATTTTTATCATATAATGCGTATTTCAGAAAATCAAAAAGATAAATTTGGAAGACAAATGGACCTCTGGGTTTAAACCTGAGGGTAAAATAATTAAAAAGTTGTCCCGTTAATTTTCTCCCGACGAAACTCTTTCCTGCATACGAATTACTTTGTTCACTGACGTTAATTATAACTATTTAGTGGCGTTTAGAACTATTATAGTGGAATGGAAATTTTGTTATTAGTGTCCAGGTGCATCTTTTAATTAATTGGCTGGTGCTTGCAACTTTGTCGATCTAAAAGGACTTGTTTATATATAGGTACCTATATGAACTTATGATAATCTTTTCAATTCGTCAAATCTCTTGATGATAGACAAAGATGTGATAGAGTCTAAAATGGGAGCATACGAATTTGTTAAGTGGTAATTTACCTCTTATGGTTTCTACACAGCATCGTACCGGAACACAAATAACTTTGCTTGGCGATGCGTCTTTGGTGATAGGGTGGTAACTAGCCACCGACCAGACAAGTTAGAAATTACAGTTTCTTAAATTCACCCAACCGGAAATCGAACCCAGAATTTCCGATATCAAAGTGAGTCATCGCACCTGTGCACCAGCCAGGCCGTCAAAAGTCTTTGGAAAGTTTTATTGTTTACATTGTCAAATTAATTTATAAATAAATACGAATAAATTCATAAGCAGCTAATTATAGATAAAACCAAATAAGAAAACTACAATCCAATATCTCTTTTATGATAGTGCTTGACAATAATTTCATATAAAAGCATGTAATACAGACTACAACTTCTTGCTTCCAACCTCTGGCAAAAGGAACATGACTCTTATGCTTCCACAAACCGTACCAAAGTGCAACATATTGTTTAGAAAGGTAAAAAAAAAACTGCCTCATTGGTCTAGTGGTTAGCAAATTCGACTACAGACATGAGGTCCTGGGTTCGAGTCCCAGGTCGGGCCAATTCGAAGTCGATATTGAGTTTTCTATTAAGATATTTTCAATATTTTCCCGGAGTTGGGAAAAATTTGGCGGTGTGATCCACCCCAGTGCCTCGGAGAGCACGTTAAGTCGACGGTCCTGCGCCTGATCTCTCTCCGGCCGCGTCGAATTGCCGTCACGTCGGAATAGGAGAGTGAAGGAATAGAGAGCACACTTTTGTACTATGGCCCCCAATCCGCAGTGGAGCAGCGTGGTGGGTCTATACTCTAAAAACCCTCTCTCATATAAGTGAGGAGACCTGTGCCCAGCAGTGGGACGTTAATGGGCTGCTACTTACCTTTTTTTAATGTTTCACGTCATGTTTTTCTTGGAGAGATGATAACAAATTCAATTATTTTAAAAACAAACAAACTATATTGCGCCATCTATTTAAAGAGCACGTAAAAGTTTAAGAGGTTTTATTCTATACTAACAATGCCCCAGGTCTTACCCATATAGATACCGATTTCGTGGCAGTGGAAAGTCTACTAAGTCGGACTATAAATTTATTTTCGTTAACATAAAATTTGTATTTCACTTAGTTTTTAATTATCGAATAAAACACTCATTCTGGAATATATAAAGCCTTTTGTGTATGTATGTGTGTATGATGACATGTGAATGGTACACTGGGAACAAAATGAATATGGCCATTGCTATACTACTACATTTTAGCATAACATTATTTTCTTTAAATTCGTTATATCTTTTGAATGGAATGTCCGATTTTAATAATTTGAAAAGTATTTTACAGGTATTGAAACGGTTTTTAATAAAATTTTATTTAATATGACAAGGATTAATACAGAGATATGAATAATATGCTTTGATTATTGTCTTTTTTTTAATTTAATTTTAATATGTAAAAAAATAGTTATAGTGGCATAATTACCGCAGTTGGAGATATGGTATTGCAAACTATTTGTAGATATCGATACGTTCCATAATAATGTAGAACATTTTTTTGTTTTATCATCAATAATTTCCGCAGCGCACGCGATGCCAGATTTTTTGTGACAAATTTTTTCACACCTTTGACTACATTAATGCATTTTTATTAGGGATCCCTATTTATTTCGAGAAAGTAATATAGCCTATTTGGATAAGTGAAAATGCGGCTTTCAAATGGTGAAAATTTTTTTTAAATCGGCCCTGTAGTTTTTGTGTTAAAACGTTACAAACATACACACATAAAAAAACATAAATGTTTCCTCTTTTAACATTAGTTTAGGTAATTAGTTCAAGAATTTCATGTTATTTAATGTAATCCATACAAGTAACTGCCTCATTGGTCTAGTGGTTAGCATGTTCGGCTACAGACACGAGGTAATGGGTTCGAGTCCCGGGTCGGGCCAATTCAAAAATCAATATTGAGTTTTCTATTAAGATTTTTTCAATATCTGCACGAAGTTGGGAAGTTGGTGGTTTCCTTCACCCCCGTGGCCCGGAGAGCACGTTAAGCCGTCGGTCCTGCGCCTGATCTCTCCGGTCGTGTCGGATTTCCGTCACGTTGGACTATGAGAGTTAAGGAATAGAGAGTGCACTTGTGTACTATGCCTGCCAATCCGCAGTGGAGCAGCGAGGTGGGTCTATGCTCTAAAAACCCTCGCTCCTCGGAATGAGGAGGCCTGTGCCCAGCAATGGGACGTGAATGGGCTGCTACTTACTTTTTTTTTATTCAAGTAAAACCAACGATAAAGTTACTTTCGTGTAATTATATTTGATTTTCATTATTTTCCCAAATATACAAATGTTTGTTTCATATAAATTAGCTGAACGTTGTACCTATGTTCCTTAATCTACGTGTTACGTAATATTAATGTGAGCTTTGCATTAATCCGAGTCGAGGTTTTAGAGAGCCTACGTTCATTATAACGAGATTTTGTAGCGAAGCTTAAATAAACGGAACAAATTAAAATGCAGATATTGTTACGTAAAATTTAAGCTGAAATTGTGTAAAACTGAATAAACTTTGAAACATTTTAATTGAAAAACTATATTTTACCAGAGCTTTGGTTGCATTAATTATTAACTTCAATTCAACAAGTATTTTTGTAATATTTATTTAGTTTTTAGATTAAAAAGACTGGAATAGAGGGTTTAATTTTTTAATTAAAAGTGCGTACTTACAAAGTACACATTTCAGAAGTGAAACTTCTTTGGCAAAATAATTTTTAAGTCTTATTTATATTTATACGAATCTAATACTTTAGATTTCTGAGACATAGAGGGAGGAAAAAGGAAGGTATAATAGGTATTTCATTGTCATCAAAATATTAAAAGTGTCGAAAATTAATATATAAATAAAAATGCCATGTGTTTTATTAACAAGATAAAAGATAATTTATGAAAAATAGTATATTAAATTATTAAATGACGAGTGGTTACAAATAACATGTGGCATAGTAAAATGCCACATGTTATTTGTATATATTAAAACTACCTAACCTTCAAACGAATTAGCATAAAAAACGCTGCACATATTCGTGACCCTAATCACACATTTCATCCGTAAAAGTTTTAGCCTCATGCCCCAAAAGAAGTTTCGCTTCTATAATTAATTCGTATTGTTGGAAGTTCACACACAAAACAATCACACTTAGCACTTGACGTTTCGTATCAATTGTTATATATTGGTAGTTAAAACTAAAACTTGTCTAAAAGACGATCATAACAGAAGATACTGTTCTCTTCTGTTATAGATCACTATTAGTTTGTTGAATTACTATTATATTGCTATATTCTGGTCTTTGTATTTTTTTTTAGTGAAACGTTAACATGTGTTCCCTCTGGTTTTAAGCTATTCCGGTTTATTTTGGTAGTTTAAGTAGGAAGTTGTTTCAATTTCGACTGTGAACTTATTGAAGTGAAACTTCTTTAGGCGCATGAGGGTAAAAATTTTACGGATAAAACACGTGATTAGCGTCACGATAATGTGAATTGTTTTTTTATGCTAATTCGTTTGAAAGTTAGGTAATTTTAATATTTACTTATAATATGTGGCATTTCACGTTGCCACTCGTCATTAAATAATTTAATATACTATATTTCATAAATTCTCTTTTCCTAATTTAAAATTCAAATACAAAATTTAATGAAAAATTTTTTATATTGTCAAAAAACACAAGTCATTTCAAGATTTTAGTGAAAATAAAATTCCTAACATATCTTCCTTTTCCCTTCCATCTGGGTCTTGGAAATCTAAAGTTTTAGATTTGTATAAATATAAACAAGTCTGAAAAATTAGTTTGCCAAAGAAGTTTTACTTCTGACATGTTTTCTTTTGTACTACCGCATTTTTGATAATTTTTTACGTAGGTGATCTGTAAGGGGGTATAAATGATAGTGGCGCAAGAGAGCATTATATTTGAGGCACCAGAATAATAATGTGTGAGATACAATTTTGAAGAATCCGGAAATAGTATTACTTATCTTGCTAAATTAATTGGGTCTTCGATAATTTCTAATATATAATCTAAAGACACAATTTATTTGAAAAAGAATATATCTTCTTTACGCAAATTTAGCACAAAGTGATACTGTTAAAATAAGCATAACTTATGTGTCGGAGAATAAGAGAGAAGGAGCATAAAGCATAGGGGCGTAGGGTTTTCCGCCGACATCGTCATTAATGGCATCCATTATTCAATTTCCATACTGTGGGCGTTGGTGGGTAATGTTGGTGCAATCAAACACTTTATTAATTTACTCAGATTATATATTCCCGATATCAATTTACGCGAACTCATTAATAATATAGCTAGGAACGCGACAGTTTCAGTAGTCAACCGCTCTGGCGGACCGTCACCCGAGAACTGGAGAGATGCCCGCCGGATTGTCACTCTGCCCCACGTGGAAGGACAGATGGCGCCAGCGTTCAACAGACTATTGCATTCCGACATATTTATATTTATCTTACGTATACCTCTCTCCGGTTTTTTAATAGTTTAACCTTATTAGCAGTTTGCATTTTGTTGCCAGGAAGATATTACTATTTTAACAATGAGGTCGTCATTTGTGCCCCTAAATGTGTATGTTTTCTATTTTTTGTGTCTTTCATGTATATTAAAGGTACTGTATAAAAGTATCCCGCCAGGAAACGAAACCAACGTGTGTCGTAGAGTATTGAGAAGGTACGAGTATCCAAATGCATAAGTGCATAATTTTAAAACAAATCCTTTTAGTTTAAATAAAATGTTGAAGCCGGTGAATAATTCATTTATACTTGCCTTAAGTAATCCTGTATCTAAACCAGGGTTTTTAATCAAGAAAAATACGAAACATTTTGTTCCGTTTACCTACTAATACCTAACGCCTATTGAGTCTACTAAATCTGATTAAAAGGCGTTTTGCCAAGGAATTGTGGCCCTCAATTTGTTTTGATTAAGCCCCTCACATTTAAAAGGTCTCGTACTAAAATCCTTACACAAAGAAAGAGCGTTATTTATTGAGGTTGGTGCGTGTAAAAAGTTGACTACGTAATCTTTCATTTATTGATTAATAGCTACGTATTAAAAAATTCGATATTAAAAGGCAAGTAATACGTTTTTTTTACATTATTAGTCTTTTAGACTTAGTGACTGCGTAAATTATGATTAGTGAAATATAAAAAAAAAGCTTGGTAGAGATTGCAGTATAGACCTTCTTTCCATTTTTCTTATAACCAATGCAAAGTACGATGCTGCTTAGAAACCATAAGAAGTGAATTGCATCTTACCAGATTAGCGCGCTTCCAATGTGTCTATACATGCATAGCATCAGGCCTCATCCATATAGGGGAAGGCAGTGACCACGTCTTTCCATTTGCCACGATCCTTGCATATCTCCGTCGCTTTTTACATTCTCATTAAACCTTTTATACAATTGCGTTGGTCTAGAGTACTCTTGACCTGGCCCTTGTTTGAAATGTCCTGGATTTAGTCCAGGAACGTTCACCTTGGTCTTCCCGTTCCAACTTTCTTTTACTATTAACTCATAAATCCTTTTTGTCGGTCTCCTTTCATTCGTTCTTTCTACGTGCCCAAACCATCTAAGCATACCTTTTTCAATTTTAGTCAATACATCTTCTTTTATAACACAACGTTCTATTGTCACACCATTTATCTGGGTATTCATAAAGGCACGCAGAGCACCATTTACCATATCCATTCACTCTACTTTCAATATCATCTGTGTTCTATATACTGTCAAAAATGTAGCGAAATCTATACGGTCAGACTGCACTTTAGTCTACACCATAAACTAAATATTTCTTTAAAATTGGGATAGCTTTTTAGGACCAATTTAGTAATATAGAAACGAACAGAGCAAATGTGTTTAGCAACTCTATAGAAACGATTAAACCCTTAATAATTTAATAGGTAATAACGTGGTTTTTATTTTATGAAATATACACACCGGCATATTTAACGGCATGAGGTTATGATACTGATATCAAACCTTTATTATTATTATTTTTTATGTTCCGCTAAATATGTCGGTGTGTATATATTTCATTTCAATCACTTGTATTTATTGAAGTGAATTAAATATAATGTTGTCATTAGCTTAAGTTATCAATTAATTTCGCAAAAGCTTACTTACACTTTGAACTAAAAATAAAAACTATGGGTTATAAAATGATATTTAATTTTTTTTAGATTGAATTTAAATATGCTGCAATTCAATTTTGTTGCCCTAGTTGCCTAAATTATGAAGCTTTATAGCAATATTTTCACAGCGTAAAGAACTTATAATTAACATAAAATTTATAAGTACGTGCAAACGTACAGAATATGTTATTATTTCTACGTCTATATACTGTAACTATTATGTTTATTTATTTCTCTATACATTTGTAATGAAAAATATAAAATGGAAATTCCTATTTATATATACACACGTCATTCTTATGCATTAAATCGTTATTATGTGCTAATTTTAACATTTAAACATATAAAAAACGTACGCAAATAACGAAATTATATGTTTACTAAAAGTTCTTTTGATAGTATAATATGTTTATTCTGGTATAAATCTTACGGTCTCTGGTTTGTACCTCTGGTTGGGATAATGAAGTTATTCTTCTTCTTCTTTATGCGCATCTCCGACTAGAGAAGGATGTCAGTCAGTTGTCCATATTTAACTTTGTCCCTCGCGAGGCTAAATAATTGAGCGACACTCGCGATCCCGGTCCACTCTCTTATGTTGCGCAACCAGGACTTCCTCTTGCGGCCAATACACCTCTTGCCAGCCACTTTGCTCATCATTATTAGTTGTAAGAGTCCGTACCTATTATGTCTTTTAAATGTAGAAATTTTGATGGCAAAATGACATATAAAGTTGCAAGTTTCATAACTATAAAGAAATACTAAGGTAAGGTAAGCTAGCCAGGGGGTACACATCTTTGTCTATTTGTCCTATAGTCATAGTATGGTACACGGGTATGCGATCCCGGCTCCCCGAGCTATTACTGAATCTTCTCAGGTCTTCCGAGTCAGTAATATCCTACTACCTTATATTTTCCTTTCTCTTTTTTGCAAAGTTCCCCCCATTTATTCCATTTTCCCACCCACTTCCTGCCAGTCCAAGGTGTACCGTGCCGAGGGACTCATGGCTAGGGGCATTTGCCTAGTCGCAAGCGGTGGCCCTGGGACCGGGCGAACCCAGAAATAGGCTAGCCTTATTCTGGCATGCGGGGCTCTGCCAGAATGGACCTATGTTCCCTTGCTACTCGTGGGAACGCAATGGTGATATTATTACATTCCAAAAATGGCGGCGATGAGATTCGCAATCCATCACGTCACGTTCCTAATGGGGGCGAAAAGCGGGCTACCGAGAGCCGCTTTGCTACTTTGAATGTAAGAGGAGGAATGAATGAAAAGATTGATGAAGTATGCCAGATGATGCATGATAGGTGCATAGATGTACTCTGCGTGAATGAGACAAAGAGGAAAGGATGTGATACCACGAAACATAGCCCTTACACAGCTTACTGGTCTGGTGTAAGCAGTGATAAGAGAGGCTGTCAGGGAGTTGGTATCATACTTTCCGAAAGAATGGATGATTGTGTGAAAGAAGTGAAATACGTGAGTCCTAGACTCATCTGGATCAGGCTAAAAGTTGGACTTACTCGGATCTTTGTCTTGGGTGCTTATGCTCCGACGGATCTGGGCACCAGAAAGTCCAATAAAGCCCAAAAAGAAATAGATGAGTATTGGGAAAGTGTGAGTGATACGTTGAATGAATGTGAACCGAATGAGCGAATAATTATGTTAGGAGATTTTAATGGATGGGTAGGTGTGAAACGTGATGGATATGAAAGGACTCTTGGTATGTTTGGTGACAAACGGGTGAATGAAAATGGACGAAGTTTGCTTGGAATATGTGTGGAACATAGTCTTTTTGTGGCAAACACTATGTTTGAGCACAAGGGGATTCATGTGTATACAAGGGAAGAAGGGAATGCTAGAAGTATGATTGATTTTGTAATTGTGGACGAAAAACTGAAGAAGAAAGTTCTAGATGCTCGAGTATACCGCGGGGTCGACATCGATACTGACCACTACCTGGTCGTTGCCCGAATCGGTGGTCTTTTTAATCGGTGGCGCCATAGAAAGAAGGAAACCTCGAGCATTCTTGAACGAATAAAAGTGGAGAGATTGCAAGAAGAGGATGTTAGAGAAGAATATCTGAAAAATTTGAGTGGGCGATTCAAGAGTGAAGACGAAGGAAATGAGATTGAAAGTTTATGGAATAAATTTAAAGATGGAGTGGTTGGTGCTGCTATTGATGTATGTGGCGTGTCTAAAAGGAGGAAAGGTAAGAAAGAGAAGAATTTGTGGATGGACAAAAATGTTCAAGCAGCTGTGTGTGAAAAGAAGAAAGCTTGGTCCGATTGGTTG
>JACTOM010000033.1:1430979-1580039 GCA_015832385.1 Elymnias hypermnestra
TCCTGGACCCAAATCCAGGACATTTTAAATAAGGGTCAGGTCAAGAGTACTCTAAACCGACGAACTTGTATGAAAGGTTTAATGAGAATGAAAGAAGCGAAGGAGATATGCAAGGAGGATGCAAGTGGAAGGATGTTGTCTCTGCCTACCCCTATGGGAATGAGGCGTGATGCTATGTATGCATGTATAAAGAAACATGAGATGCAATGACATGCACGTTTTAAAAACAATGGAGACCGATTTTTTATGTCTTAAATTCGTAAGGAAAAACCTTGTTATGGTAATATTGCAAAAGCAAAACTGTTCTGTAAAATGGTATGAAGCTGGAGTCGTCTTCTTGAGCCTTAAGTGACAGTGATTTTTTATTCCTTTAATCCAAATAGCACTCCCCTTGCGTTTACGAGCTCGGTTTAACGCGTAGGATTTTACGAGCCACAATAACATCGTTTATTTATTTCTTCGGCTGTTGTGCCTTGTTGTTTCAGCGAGTTACTAATCTTCTTTAAGATTCTTACTTCATATGTAATTTTATAATAATAATATATATTTATAAGACAAGAAACTAAAGAATCCGTGTGTGTTTGTACACAGAATATGTTATTTTAATCTATTTCTTTTTTGTTTAAAAATCTTTTTTTACGGGTTTTTAGTTGTATATGATTGTATTTTATTGATGCCCCATGAGGTAATGATTATGTACTTAAATTCCAATTAACCATGTTAGAGTTTTGAAAAAAGTAGACAAAAAAGGAAAGAATTACGTTAATTTTCTTGATCGTTTTCAAAATTATTTTTTAAGAAATTTAATAAAACATTCAAGGAAACAAGCCTGATGGGGGTTATAAAAATATTTAAAATAAGAAAGATTGTAGAAATACAATATAGTTATTAGCTTGGACTTGGTAATGTTTGATGTACTATGTTTAGTAACAAAATCTAAAATCTGAGATTGAAAAGTTCTGAGATTTGAAAGCCTTTTCCTAAAGACAAATTATCTATCTATCTATCTATCTATCTATCTATCTATCTATCTATCTATCTATTTATAGATAGATAATTTGGCTATATTTATATATATATATATATATATATATATATATGAGATATACAGAACCATAAGGCGTAGAGACTTGAAATTTGGTAGGAATATTCCTTTTGCCGAGTAGAGGTCAGCTAATAACGGATTTTACGAAATTCCACCCGCAAGGTTTTGCAGGGGTGTTAATTAAAAAAAATAAAACTTTTCACGTTAAAATAAATTCAAACTTCACATTTACAAATTATATATTTTATGGTATGTTCTTCGGCTGAATTATTTTTTAACATAATGGAAACTATCAAAAGTAAATTTTGGGAATTACTAAAGGGCAGTGCGGGTACGTTTTCTATTTGTGAAACAACTTCCCTAATTTAATGAAAATACTGCCAAAACGTAGTACAGAGCAGCCCATTAACGTCCCACTGCTGTGCCCAGCAGTGGGACGTTAATGGGCTGCTACTTACTTACTTACTTTTTTTACTGCCAAAAAAACATTCCACGCAGACCAAGTCGCGGGCTCAGCTAGTATAAAATATGTAAGGTCACATAGAACTGGGTTGGGCCTAGATAGTACAAAAGCTAATCTGTAATTTATTTCTTTATTTCCTTAAGCAAGAACAAAATTCCCTAAATCCTTAGATAAATGGCACCGCTGCTCAGACATTTCTCTTATATTTCGTTCCTCCATCCAAAGCCCAACTAAGGTATTATCTGCGTAGAATGATTTATATATGTATTAAATAATTTTAAATGAAATAAATTTTTTAAAACTATAAAGTATTCTCAATTAATCTCACGTACAGAAAAGTATTTAATCTACGCTTGTGGATTTGGCTAAGTTTCATTGTCTAATTCCAAATCGTTTATTCTATCTTACGCTGTCTTGAATTAAAAAAAAGTAATGTTATCAATCAAATCTATCAAAAAAATTGGAGTAATTTATATAAAGTCTAATTAATCTTAATCAATAAAACCATTGATCGTTTTCTGATTTTACAAATAATTATGACCGAACGTGTCTTATTACAGACCAGACATACGAGAAGAAACAATAAAACTCGCTTTGAGTATTTTTAAAGAAAACGAGACAAAGTAATAACGCTTCTTTTGTCAACATTGGGTAGAAGAAAAAATCTAAAGTCGCTGATACCTCACAGAATTATCATATAAAGTGAAAATCGTTGCACGTGTAATACCCATTATCTGGATTCGAGGTAGGATTTAAATGAATTTGACAAACGCTACGGTATGCTTTGTCCCAATATCGGTATTTAATGTGATTTCTACGAATTGAGAATTGGAGTTTCGCCATCAATAAACTCAATTCCACGAAATAATCTAACTTTAGATTGTATTCATTGAATAGTTTGTTCGTGATAACTGCTTATTTGTAGCAAAATTCATTAAATACAATATAGATTTAAAGAACCTTAACAACAAGTCAGTCTCAGTTTTAGTATACATCTACAGTACAGTATAATACTTTGTACATTTATAATTGATACCCCCCTAAACTACACCAATTTTGATATTTTTTTTATGTATATTCAGATTTCAATGGTTTAGATTAGAGATAGATAAGACGATTACGTAAATAATGTACTTCTATATTTCCATCTGGCAGTCCATGAAGACTTCCTTGCTTAAGCTAGTCGAATTACTAGCTGCAATAACTGATTATAGCTGAGCTCTGACATAACTTACATTTATGTCTTCATTAAAGGAAAAAGAAGAAAGAAAAATTAGTATTTATTCATTAAATAATTGCACAACATTGTTACACAACCTGGAAAAGACAAAACAGCTATGTAATTTATATACAACATATTTAAATTTGTAAAGGATTTGAATTTTTAAGAAAGTAGATGTTTCTTGTAAAACATTTCAGCTGGTTTAAGAAAACAAGGAAGTGTCAAAGTTTCTTATCCCAGCGGCTTAGATTCTTTGTTGACAAATCAATCATTGAGTTAAGACTACTATAGGACGTCTGACTGCTCTTCTTTAGACGAATAGTGACACAATTCAAAAGAAATACTATATAGTAGAACCATTTGAAAATTACTAGTGATAAAAAAAGGTATTTCGTGGTGCCACGGCGTCATTTTTACCGTTGTAAATATTAGTTTTTGATGCAAGAAAATATGGACCATTATCAGATTCTGTCGTCTTAAACTGATATATTTAGTTGTTCTTTCCAACACATTATTGTGCTTTTTGACGAAGGATAACATCGTGTTGAAAACTGCAAACTCTAGGAGTAATTCTCGGGTATTTGTAGGCTGCTAACCTGGAGGGATGCCGGGTGAGGCCATAGTAATGGCCATAAAATGGCTGGGCAGAGAGCACGGACCGCTCTCCTACAGGTTGGTACAGGTGCTTACCAGTCTGTTGGGTGTGACCCGTCGGCAAGATGCCACGAGTGTGGTGTCTCGTCAGACACAGCCCACCACACCGTGGCAAAACGTCTCGCCTGGGAACCTTAGCGACTCATTATGACGTCGCTGATCAGCACAGATCTCTCAATGGCAAGTATTATAGGACCAATACTTATCAGTGAGCAGGCCTGGGGAGCGGTTGCCTCCTTTTGCGAGACTATCGTCTCGCTTAAGGAGGCACGGCAAAGGGAGAGGGTGTATGCTGCCGAAACACTCCAGCCCCGACGAAGGGGCGCAGAAAACAGGAAGCGGAGGTTCATGCAACTCATGCGACTGTTGAAAATCTGCAAGCCGGCTAGAACCGAGGGGCAAGAGAGAAATGCCTCAATGACCAATGGCTATTAATAGGACGTCAATAGGCTGTTACTGACTTGATCTGTGAAATATTTTTTAATGGTGACATGCTCTTGTTAACGCATGATATTAGATGGTAAGTCATGATATAACCTAAGATGGAAGCGCAACAAGCCGGTAAGAGGCAATTTACCTCTTATGGTTTCTACAAAGCATCGCATCGGTACACAAACCTCTGTTTGACGGTATGACTTTGCTAATAGGGTGGTAACTAGCCACGGCCGAAGCCTTTCACCAGTCCAATAGAAAATGAAGTTTTCTTAAGTCGCCCTACTGGGGATCGAACTCGGGATCTCTGTTAGCACTGCGCTAGCGAGTCTATGAATATAGTGTTATTATAATATTAATATGTTGTAAAGAAAGATTTTTGGTATCCAATAAAAAATGTTTCCTTTTAAACGAATACGAAACGTCGTCCGTTGTATGGAAACCGCAACTAACGGGGTCTATAAATTCTAATAATAAATGTTTTCGTTTACTTTCTCTCTGTATACAAGTTGTTTATTAAATGGAAATTTTATATATTCCTTCGCAATATCTCGCAATATCTGATATAACATTTCTTCAGCTTCACGTAGGAGGAACTACAAAGGAATGTGCAGCCTATATTGGAAACACGATCTACGCGATGAAGAAAATTGATATTAGTTCTTTTGTGAAAATATTTTTAGCATGTTATTATCCTTGTACCCATTCTGGAGAATAACTTTCAATTATTACCAATATATAAATTGAGTTAACGTAGTTCAGTTTTGTTTCTGAATTACCTTACGTTGCTCGGTATATAAGATTATCTAATTTGGGCACCTATTTCTTTTAGGTAAGTTAAGTAGCTGCCTATTAACGTACCAATGCTGGGTACCGGTATGCTCATGCATAATAGAGAGGGTTTTTAGAGTATAGACCCACCACGCTGCTCCTTTTCTTAAAAGCATAATTATAAATTAGAAAGAACAATCAAGCAATAAAATAAGTTTCATTCCATAAAGAGAATCTTTTACTTTTTTCCTTTAAATATATACTTAAAAACAATGTTCACTAATATTCATGTGCAAAAGAACACACTGGCTACGATGTGTTACGAGATGCTACGACGTAGTATAAGTAAGTAAGTAGCAGTCCATTGACGTCCCACTGCTGGACACAGGCCTCCTCATTCATAAGAGAGAGAGTTGTTAGAGCATAGACTCACCACGCTGCTCTACTGCGGATTGGCAGGCATAGTACACATGTGTATTCTCTGTTCCTTCACTCCCATAATCCGAAGTGACGGCAATCCGACACGACCGGAGAGAGATCAGGCGCAGGACCGACAGCTTTTCGTGCCCTCCGAGCCACGGGGTGGATCACACCGCCAAATTTTATCCAACTTCAGGTAAATATTGCGAAAATCTTAATAGAAAATTCAATATCGATTTCGAATTGGTCCGACCCGGGACTCGAACCCAGGACCTCTTGTCTGTAGTCGAACATGCTTACCATTAGACCAATGAGGCAGTTGAATAATTAGAGTGTAACATACACTCTAATCAGTAAATTGACTTGGGCTGGTGGAAAACTTCAGTCCTGACTAGTAACCACGATACCTGCTAAAATATACTTTGAAGCAACAAAAATTCGTGAGATAAATTATATCTTATTAGGTTACGATTCCACCATTTTAAACTGTATCATCCTTTACTATAATAGTATACCACTAACTTCCTAACAAAAAAGGAAACACTAACTCAGTCATGCATTACAAAAAATCATGAAATTATAAGACAGAATGTCACTGGTATCGAAATCTTCTCTACCTAATGTTTTAATATAGAGAGAATGAATAATAAATAAATAATCTTTTATTGGTAAACAACATATTTGAAACATTTATGGATCAATACANGAAAGTTGGAAGGGAAAGACCAAGGCGAACGTTCCTGAATAGAACCGCGACGCCGCTGCAAATTTCGAGACATTTTTAGTAAAAAGAGCGTCCACAACAACATGGCTGCGGCGGGAAAGGCATACGGGGGGATAGGAGCGTGTCACGAGCTAACTATATAACATAGAGGAGGATGCCAATACTACTTACCTTGGCACCCTGCTCAATTAATCTATTTCTGGGGCCAACTACGTATATATCCGTAGAGTTCCAAATGTGTGGTGGCAACCAACTTTGCCCAAGCGAACAAAATGAGCATTCAATGGGTTAATATATCAGCATTATATTATTTAAAAGATACACAAAGTTAGACAATGATAGTAGTAAAAGGTCAATCTCATGATCCTTTGTCAAATTATATGACAACGTGACAACTGCTTTCGTAGAATTAACAAGGCTGATTTACTAAAATGTACAATCGAAAATAAACTGTGTTCATCTATTAATAAAGTAGACATTTACATTGAGAACGTATAAGAAGAATTATTAAATGAAGGTTAATTATAATATCAGAAACCAACGTTATATTCTTTTAGGATTCATGGAAGTGATCTCTCTTAAGGGATGAGCTGTCCTTTGTGAACTAGTTTATTTTTATTTCTAAATTAATATAAGAGCTGCACAAATAAATAATATAATTTGAAAAATAACTATCCTTATTTAATTGATGACTATAGAAATGTTATCAAAGCCATAAATTTTTCTAGGAAAGTGATTATTCACACTTACACCGGAGTATTTTTTTTATGTCATCTGTGAATTCTTCTTGGAATAATAATAATAATAATAATAATTTATTTATTTCAGATATAAATCCATAAGTGTATTATAGTGTTAGTAACAGCTTTAGTAGAATAGATATATACCAATTTTGTTAGCTTTTAAACTTTAACTGAGATAACAGCTTTCAGACTTTAACTGAGAGGACTAAACTTTAGTTAATAACGATTTAACCAGACAGCTTGTTATAAAATATATTACCGAGAAAAGTGAATGCAAAATTTATTTCCTTATAACGTTAATATCCGATATTTTATTGAAGTGTACAATTGAAATTTAATTTTGTTATATCGAGGCATGCTTGGTAATTTCCATTCAAAAGCAAATCCTCGTTTGAATTCGAGCGCCCGTAATAATATAAATGTATTTCTGCTCAGAAATATTTGCTATTTGTGTCGAGTTAATATTTCCACCTACTTTATTACCATATTTTGTAATACATTTAACATTTATTGAATAAGTATATTTATTAGGCGTAATTATCTAAAAGCATCATTTATAAGTAAACTGTGTTAAAACATTGAATTATCTGTAATCGCGTATTTCTTGATGCTGTTAGAATATGAAATATGTGCTAAGGCGAAGGGATACATACACACGGGTGTTGAATATTACACACTGTTACCCACAAAAACTGTTGGAGAGGGATTCAGGTTTAGGCAAATCTCTCCAGGTTCAGTGGACTGTACGGGGTTCATAGGGCTTCGATCTTCAGTTCATGGGAGATGAGTTTGTCTCTCTTTAGTTGTTCGGGATTCGACTCTTCTGAGTTTGCTTCTTCATAGTCAATGTTCGGACTTGGGTCATTCAGTTGTTCGGTTCTGTAGAGTTCTGGTTCAATGTTCACATGTCGCGCTTAGTCCCTGCACTAATCTACTCCGTTTGGGAGTCTAAGGCGACATGTGACAAACAAACTCTGGAAGATGCCTTTTATAAAATTCTCCTACTCAGCATGTACATACGGCGTGACAAGCAGGAGAAAGAGCGATCGCGGGTGCTGAGGTAGACGAGGGAGGGGGTCGCCGTAAGTTGACCAATCAGGATTAGTCGCCACCGGCGACGCGCTAGCTTAGGTGCTCCCGTCCACAACAAACATTATATTAAAAAAAGTAACTGTTGAGTTTCTTCTCAGTTAAATCAATTTCCCGACTAAGTAATAGTTTTGTTTTTTTTTATTGCTAAGAAGTTAGAGCTTGATTGTGATTACACTTGATGGTAAATCATGATATAGTCAAAGATAGAAGCGGGATAATCTGGTAAGGCGATTTACCTGTTATGGTGTCTTCACAGCTGGTAAGGTAAGTAGCTGCTCATTAACGTCCCACTCGGCACAGGCCTCCTCACTAGAGAGAGGGTTATTAAGCCGACCACGATGCTCTACTGCGGGTTGGCAGGCACACAGCTGGTACTGGTACACAAATATTTTGCTTGGCTGTACGTCTTTGCTGGTAGGGTAGATACTAGCTTTCCACCAATTCCCATTTTGACAAATTGCAGTTAAACTCGCCTTACCGAGGATTGCATTCCGGACCCCTGCTATCAAACTGAGCACTCGCATCATAGCGGCAGCGAGTCCGCCAAATGCTCTTATATATGTTCATCCCACATATGTCATAGCCTGTCGCCTTGTTTGTTTTGCATACATCCGTGACATACCCTCGTCACAGCTGTCACCGTGTATAGCGACTGTGTAACGTTATGAAAAATTATTCGCTGTCGGTGTCAGCAACCCGGAAGCTGTACAAATAAGTGTTGCACATTATTATTTACCTTGTTATAAAGCCCAGATGGCCTAGTGGTGAGACGTGTGGATTCTCGTTTAAAGGACCTCTAGACAAGTACCGTTAATTTTCTCTATATAAAAATGAAACTTACTTCTTTTCGATCCATCGTAGTGCTTTACTGTGAAAGAAAATAACGTAAGGAAACTGTATACTACTGTATCCTGGGAGTAACTCTGGCGTATGGGATAAAAAATCTTATCGCGAAAAATGAATACTCCCGCTAGGACTCTGTCGCGTATTAAAACAAGACCTGAAGCTTGGTGCTTATCGTCCATATATAAATCGTTGCTAGAGAAACGAGTAGTTATACTATTGTATCAGCGAAATAGTCAAAATATAATAGTTATTGATACAAAATACCTATAACTATCATCAAATATCCGATATCTTGTATCGAACTCTACTAAATCCTTAAGGAAGTTCCGTAACGCTTTCATAACATCAAATAGGAATAAATTTAAGTAAAGAACAGAAAATCGAAAAACTTCGCAACGCCTACAGCTGTCGACTCTATCAAAACTTTATAGTGATTCCACCTTGAAATTTAAGGTATTCGTGACTTGGAAATTTTATTTGTCAACACTCCTAAGACTTTTTATATCAACAATTTGATTAAAAATCACACAACTTTCAATTGAATCCTGTTTTTCATTTATATTTGTAGAATCTACTTCATAGTAGATTCTACAAATATAATTTTCATTTTTATGTCATCATAAAAATGAAAATTATATTAGCAAAAAAATCTAAGTAAATAAGAGTTAATTAATATTTGAATAAATATATGAATAAAAAAAACACCATATTTGATAAAAGATGATAAATGCAATAGTAACTATAGTTCTGCCTAGTTGATCTTTATATAATTAAAGAATCTGTTATATCTATTACTGTAATACTATATGGTTTTATAGAGCTATGTAATGTGTGAATAATTATATAAGTTTAGAAAAAAAGTTTATTTTTATACAGAATATAAAAGCGAAAGTAATTATCGTCTTGTCTATTTGACTTCTTTATAATTAAAGAATCTGTTATATCTATTACTGTGATACTAGCATTATATTTAAGGTTATATAGTATACTATGTTTACTAATAAACAAGAGTTACGTAATGTGTAAATAATTATATAACTTAAGATAAAGCTCCTTATTTTTAAACAGGTTATAAAAGGGAATGTAATTATCGTTCTGTCTATTTGACTTCTTTATAATTAAAGAATCTGTTATCTGTGATACTACTATTATATTTATAATGTTATACAGTATATTTTGTTTATTAATCAAAAAGAGTTATGTACTGTGTAAATAATTATATAAATTAGATAAAGTTCCTTATTTTTAAACAGATTATTAAAGGGAAAGTAATTTCGTTCTGTCTATTTGAATTTTTGATAATTAAAGAATCTGTTATATCTATTACTGTAATAACTATTGTTATTTTGTATATGGTAAGATAGTAAATATATAATCAAAATAAATAAAATGAAGAAGAGTTATTTTATGTGGGATTGAATATAAACTAAGATGTTGTTTTTGAGAATGAAACTTGGATTCAGGAGAAAGTGTGATAATATGTCTACTTTATGGCTACAGACACTAATAGGTTTGTTTGTAGTTATTACTTGTATTATGCATTTTATAGTCTTGAAAACATTACATTATTGCACTTTTCAATGCAGTAGTGTTATGAAAAAGTAACTTTAAATTAATTTATAAAGTAACTACTTTAATATATCGTTTTGTTATTTACAGAGGAATGACATAAGAGAAATACATGGATCTTTCCTCATCCTTTGTCTTGCTACATAAAGTGATCCACTCAAGAGATTTCATCCCCAATGGAATTCTCTTGTGTGAGACAACAAATTCTTCACCGTAAATTTTCATTACCTGGTTTTAATAACATGTACGTCTGCGTTTATTATCATTATACACAACATCAACTTACGTTTTAAGTCAAATAACGTAACCTAAATACGAAGTATAATTCAAATATACATACAAATCGAAGAGACACTTTAATTTTATGTATAGTATATGTATATTTAAATTGAAGTGTTTGTTTGTTTACATCAAATAAATATATCTTCAGTAAATGCATATATGAAAACGTACACAGTTGTTATATCAGAAGAATCGTTTTTGAAAAGAAACTTCTTTAGGCGCATGAAAGAAAATTTTTACCAATGAAACGCGTGTTTGGCGTCATGAAAGTGTGCAGCGTTTTTATGCTAACTCGTTTGAAGTTTAGGTAGTTTTAATATAAATTTGCCACTTGTCATCTAATGATAACTGCCTCAATGGTCTAGTGGTTAGCATCTTCGACTACAAACATGAGGTCCTGGCTTCGAGTCCCGGATGTGGCAATTCGAAACCGATATTTATTTATTTATTTATACACTTTATTGCACGTCTACAATCATAATATAAAAGAAATAAACTTAAATATAAGAGAACTAAAAGTACAACAGGCGGTCTTATCGCTAAATAGCGATTTCTTCCAGACAACGTTGGGTTAAAAAATCTAAAAGTAATATAGGAGGTAGGCAATAAAATAACCCTACATACTAATATCTACATTCTAATACATGTATAACAATAAATATATTAGTAAATTAATATATATAATATTATAACATAGATACATAGATTTACAAATTGTACATACATATATATATTGAGTTTTCTATCAAGATTTTCTCAATATTTGCCCGAAGTTGGGAAAAATTGGGCGTTGTGATCCACCTCCGTACCTCGGAAACCACGTTAAGCCATCGGTCCTGTGCCTGATCTCTCTCCGGTCGTGTCGGATTGCCACATCGGACTATGAGAGTGAAGGAATAGAGAGTATACTTGTGTACTATGCCTGTCAATCCGCAGTGGAGCAGCGTGGTGGGTCTATGCTCTGAAAAACCTCTCTCATGCAAGTGAGGAGGCCATTAACGTCCCACTGCTGGGCACAGAGCTCAGCAGTGGGACGTTAATGGGCTGCTACTTACTTACTTTTTTAATATTGACAAAAACACGTGACATTTTTATTTATAATTACTCATTTGAGATCTCAATAAATTATTTGTATTAATTTTTCGATACTTTTAATATTGTAAGGACAATTAAATTCTTAACATATCATTCTTTTTCCCTCCCTCTAAGTCTAAGAAATATTAAAATTTTTGACAGAACTTTTACAGTCAGAAGAACTTGGGTTCCGCGGAAGTAAAATTAAAACCAATTATATTCGTATAGTACCGTCTCACTGCCTCGATTGGCCTCAAACACGGTATATTAATTCTATCGAGTCGTAGTCTTTCACTATGAACGGGTTTCCTCATACTCTTACTGGATCGAAAACTACGCTAGTAACACCGCGGGAAACTGGTAGTAATACATATTAGAGAAGGAAAATCGTATTTACTCAATAGATAGACACGAGGATTCCTGTGGAAGGGTTACGTATTTGAAACGTGTGCAGGCGCCACTTAGTTCTTTTTCTAAAAGTTAAACTGTTGTTTAATATTCGTTATGGTGTTTTTCGGGAATTGAAAACATCGTGAGAAAACCTATATGACCTGAAAGTATTCATGGGGTATGTGTTAACTGCCAACCCGTAGATGTGTATCGTGAGGAGTCTATTCTCTAAAACCCTATTTCCTGCGAGCGAAGAAGCATGTGCCCAGCAGTGGGATGATAATCGCCTGATATTTATTTTTACCTTTCTTTGACAAATTCGCTGTAGTATTATTGTGAGTAATAACATTATCAGCAACGTCCTGGCTTAGATATTTTGGGGCAAATTGTAGGAAGGCTTCAGCCGCGGCTAGAAACTCTTTTACCAGCAAAGACGTAATAAAAGGTAAGCTGCAGCCCATTGTTGGGTGCAGGCCTCCTCACTAATATTAGAGAGGGTAATTAAGTATAGACCCACCACGTTGCTTCTGTGCGGGTTGGCAGGCATAGTACACAATTGTACTCTATTCCATCACTCTCATAGTCCGATGTGATTTGAATCTGACACGATCGGAGAGTGATCAGGCTTTGGACCGACGGCTTAACGTGCTCTCCGAGGCACGGGGCTGGATCACATCACCAACTTTCAAACTCCGTGCAAATATTTGATATAGTCTTAATGGAAAACTCAATATCGATTTTTGAATTAGCCCGACCCGAGACTCGAACCCAGGAACTCACATCTGTAGCCGAACATGCTAACCACTAGACCCATGAGGCTGAAAACTGGGATGAAAATCAAAACTATATGCAATCTAAGAGATCTAACTTAGTAAAAACCTGCAGAAGATAGTCTTATTTTCTTAAGTTTATCTTTGTCACGTTGAGTTAGTAGATATTTATTACACAAAAACAACTATTTGGATGCCCGTTACGTACAAATAAGACAAATTGAAGCCAGAAAATAACAATTAGAAGCGAGCTTCCAACTTAAATTAATAATGTAACCGCTGAGGTATCCCTCGCGCATACTAATTTACACTATAATATTAATGACTTTACAATGTAAATTTTTAATGTTGATTTTAACGTTATACTTTAGCTTGAGTGATATTTTCAAGAAGTTTACCATTTGCAGTCATACTCATATTTAAATTCAATTATAAGTTACAGTTAATGAACAAAAACATACGTAAAGGACAGTTATCTATTACTGCCACAAAATTTAAGAAAATAAAAGTGCCTTCGTACAAAATACACAGTGTTAGAAGTGAAACTTCTTTGGCAAACAAATTTTTAAGTTTTGTTTATATTTATACAAATCTTAAACTTTACATTTACGAAATTTAGAGGGAGGGAAAAAGGAAAGTATGTTAGGAATTTAATTGTCATTAAAATATTAAGTGTCTAACATTAATACAAATAACTTATTGAAATCTCAAATGACGATTTGTAAATATGACACGTGTTTTTCGTCAATTTTTTTATTAAATTTTGTCTAAAATTTAGAAAAGAGAATTTATGAAATATATTTTATGAAAAATAGTATATTAATATTTAATTATTTGTAATTATTAAAAGTACCTAACCTTTAAACGAATTACCATATAAAACGCTGCACATCTTCGTGACGCTAATCACGCGATTCATCCCTAAAAATTTTACCCTAATCGTTTCATTTCTAAAAAAATTATGCATACAATGGATACTACGATTTGTTGTATCCAAGCGAGAGGTCAAGAGTTGAAGGATTTTGTGTGTCTTTCATTCAGTCATTCATTACATCTTTCATACACCTTTTCTCTCATACGCATTCTTCCATCAAATTTTTTTAAAAAATGAAGTATTTAAAGTACTAAACATCCTATCGTTGAGATGTCGATATATCTGTAAAGACTGCCACTGAAAATCAGCATGCAGGCAAACATGTTTGCCTTAATGGACGCTTTTTCTTATTTACACCGCGACACAAATTATATTTTAAACATAAAAATTGTATAGTTTTTACATAACGGCGTATAAAAAATAATATTTTTCTTTCTAATCTTTGAAAGACAACTTTTAGGTCCTTAGTGGCGCAAAAAAAAATTATTCCCGTAAAAATCGTAAGAAATGAATTGCCTTACCAGGATAGTCCATTTCTATAATAGACTGTATCATCACTTACCATCATGGGAGATTATACTCAAGCTCTAACCTGTCAGCAATAGAAAAAAACTAATGCTTTAGACCACAGAACTGTAATATAGACATGTACATACATACATTAATTTTCTACAAATATAGGTATATTATGTCTACCGTACGTTCGCTTCGCTCGATCACACATTTCGTAACGCGCTTGTAAAGCATTCAAAGGTATACTACCCATTAAGATTTTGTAATTCAAAATATATGCATATTATAATAATGCTAAGATTTTTTTATTGCTGACAGGTTATCACTTGACTGTGATTACATCTAATGATAAGTGATGATATAATCTAAGATAGAAGCGCGTTAATCTGAGAAGAGGCAATTTTAATCTTATGGTTTCTACAAAGCATCGTATTAGGAAACAAATATCTATATTTGACGGTACGTTTCTGTTGGTAGGTTGGTAACTAGCACTAGAATCAGATGATGCAATTTCCTAAATTTGACCTACGGGGGACGGAACCCGGGGCCTCTGGTAGCAAAGCGAGAGTACTCGCAATATTCCGTCAGCAAGGTCGTGAAAAACAGCAAAGAATTTCAGGTAAATTTCAGTTTTTTGTTTAACCGAATTTCGATTTAGGAATGCGTCGTCAAGAAAGAGTTAATCTAAGTGTTAATCTTCAAAAAAAAGGTTCGTTCAAATAGAAATAACGTTTTCAGCAGAATAATGTTATAGAAAAAACTTATTCGTAACTATTAGTTAACTATACTTTTGGCGCCATAGTGGCTATCTCTACTAAATGACTACGCGACTTTTGTCGGGTGAGAGTTTGATAAAGCTATTAACATTGACGTCTGTGAAAACGAAAAATACTACCGCCAAGAAACTTATCAATGGGTTTGGCTTAAGAAAAAGCTTTTTGCTTAAGAAAAATTGACTTTTTCAGAGTTTTCCATGAAAAAATTAATTTATATTGGTCATTAGTTTGAAGAAAGCTACGTCTTTGTTTAGTATTTCCTTTTCTTGTATATTGGGGACTAGCTGATCTCGCAACTTCGTCTGCGAGGAATTTTGGTAGCGTTTTCATTAATTTAGACAAATTCTTTTACAAATAACAAACATACGTACATAACACTCCCGCAACTCCCCTTGCGGGTGGAATTTTGTGAAATCCGTTATTAGCTGACCTCTACTCAGCAAAAGGAATATTCCTACCAAATTTCAAGTCTCTACGCCTTACGATTCAACAGATATCCTAATGAGTCAATAGATACCTTAATATCTCTTATATATAGATAGTATTTTACAAGAAGTCTATTCGATTGTGATTTGTGATGTGATTTTATTGTGGATTCCCTTGAGTAAATCTTGTAACTGTAGTTTTATAGTCATGGCTTAATAACGTACATCAGAAATAACACTGGAAATACAATATCTGAAAGACTCTATTTGAAAATTTTGAAATACTGTAAAGGCCTACTTGATTATTTGTTTTGATACATGGATAATACTCAAAAATTAGTCTTCATCTTACAGTGGGGCTACGTGCAATAACAATGTGGTGGCAACAATTTACTTATTTAATATAAATGCAAACAATGTATAAGAATAAGGGCTAGTTCAATAATAAATCTACTATACAGTTTTATACAGTAATCACAGTAAATCTTCATTTAATCCTCTGCGATAAATTTAGTCCCGGTATCGAAACAGTGACCCATATACTGAGATAAATGATAACAGTCCTATTTTAGGCGTAAGGCTTAAATGAAATCCAGATTTGACAAGGCTTTTGAAAAATAACTGTGCTTACTTTTGTGTAAACGTGAAGGCTGTAAAACTTCTTTATAATTTATCTAATATATAAGTATTTTGCCGTAATTTTTTCAAAGTAAAGTGTGATTGCGGAAAGTAAACATTCCCAAAAGCGTATATCATAAGGTGTAACGCGCAAAGGAATTTTTCCCTACAGGTACCATAAGAAATTTACATCAAAATAATATTAATGCTTTACACAGCTTCGCCAAATATTTAAAAATAAGCTTTTACAGCACTTTTGGATCGACAGATATAGTTTTTTTCATTTATTATTTGAATGTATGACTGATTATTATATTAAAGAACGACTAGATTCTATCTAAAGATACGAGGATTCCTTTGAAGCCTGTTCTGAGAAGAGGCCATAACAAACTCAGTCGCGTGCCCTCTTGTGTGGTTGCCCTCGCGTGGTTTTTTTCTCTTTATCATTACAATATATATTTTTAATTTACTACATTTCAATTAGAGTAGTTCATTCACTCTCACCAGTCAATAGAAAAAAACAAAAATGAATCCGTTACAAAGTGACCGGTACTAATGGTCGTTAAGATTTTTGGTGATTTTTTTTATAAACTGTGAGTGTTTATTGGGACAAGTCAAGGGGTATCTGAGTTTACTACGGGTACATACCATCAATTTTCGTACTGGAATGACAGAATGAACAAGATTTGACGACTCAAAAGGGTTTTTTTTGCGTTAAAAAAATTGACTATATCAAGAAATTTCTCATACACCTTTTGCCTTATTTATTCTGCACAAATTACTTATTTTTATTTTATTTTAGACATTGCCTCATTCTCATTTTCTCTCTTCTTCATTATTTTTTTCGCTAAAAGACTAAAACTATCTCAAAAAAGCCCGCTGAAGGGCTGTCTTCTGTATTATTTCTGTGAAAGAACATATTAAGGAGAAATTATATGTAGTTTGCTAAGCTTACTTGCAATGTTCTTGAAAATATGAGTGTGTCTGCGTTGTCAAACACGATCCCTATTACAGATAAGAAACCCTTTTTGCAGTTTGCTATTTGGTTTTAAGACTATTGCTGTTATATAAAATAAAGTTAATTTGTGTAGTGACATATGTTTTTTATACAAATAAACCGGCATGTGCTGTTGCAAGTAGTGGAATTGTCAGTTATAGTATATTACCTGCTTTTTCTACTTTTCAGGCTGAGTCTCTGATTTCATTATAAAGAAAAATTAAATGATACCTTAAATTGGAATTTTCTGAAGTACTTCCCTGTTCGAGTAAGTTTGATGAAAGAGACGCTATTAGAGTATTTAGAAAACTGATTATTTTTTTAAGTTAAAAATATAAATTTTGATAATATTCTCAGCAAATTTCAATGACTATGATCTTTTTCAATGTGATTGAAACGATTTGGTATAATAAATTGAAAGCTGGATTTTTTGGAAAATACGTGAAAAATGTTTTGCTTTTTTCATCGAATTTTAAATTTCACGAAAGTATAATTCTAAGTTCTCAGTTTTTTAAAATTTGCCCCCTTGTAACACAACAATCACTCGTTGGATTTTGAACCATTAGAAAGTAGACCTGGATCATTTTAGTTTTGTTGAAATTATTACTTTTTAACAATATACGTGTGAGTTTTTTATTTTATTCTAGGGAAATATGGTCCAGGAGAATGGCGATAATTTCATGTATACAATTTTTTTTTCGAAATATTGTACAAGTAATATTGAAATAAGATAAATCTCTGCAATTAATTTTATGAAATGGAATTAACTAGCAAAAATTATTGAAAAAACTTCTACTAAACTCCTTTTTTTTCAATAATTTTAATTCCTCGTTCTCGTCGACTCCTCCTCTTCCAATCGCCTCCCGAAAACTTCTTCAACACCGAAAACTGCTCCAATTGTCTATCTGACGGCATCTTTTTCCATAACTATGACCTTTATCTAGTGGCTTAGCTCTACAATTAAAAATATTCTTGTTATATATCTGTATAATATTTTTTGAACTTGAATATCAAATAAATTAGGGATTTGGGCTTGATAAATTGATATTGTTTTATGTTATCTACCGGAAAACGTAAATATGAAAGGAGTTTAACTACCGGGGCTAGGGGCTAGCATGTTCGACTAAAGACATGAGGTCCTGGACTCGAGTCACGGGTCAGGCGAATTAAAAAATCGATATAAATTGTTCTATTAGGATTTTCGGTATATTTGCCCGAAGTTGGAAAATCGTGCTCCATCCCCGTGTCTCGCAGAGCACGTTAAGCCCCGGTCGGTGCTGCATCTCACCTCATATCTTCATATCGGACTATGAGAGTGAAAGAATAAAGTGTGCACTTGTGTGTTATGTCTGCCAAACCACAACACAGCAACGTCACCACATTGCTGAGAGAGTTTTAGAGCATAGACTCACCAGTCTATGCTCTAAAACCCTCTCTTCTATGAATTAGGAGGCCTGTGCCTAGCAGTGGGACGTAAATCGGCTGCTACTATAACCTATTTTAGTCATTCTTCTTAAGTTGTTATAATCGAAAATGGTATGTAGCCTAAATTAAAATATCATGTATCAGTGTAAGACGATACATAACAGTTTATGCCAGTTTTAGATTGATCACTGTTACAAATTTCATCTACAAAACATTTTTTGGCTTGTCATCTTATATAACGACCTAATATATTTTTGGTGACAATGTCACGTCAACTTTGATTGAAATCTTTCTAAGCAGCGTTCACGCCTGCTAAAGACTCGCATTTCGTCCCACGTGATCATTACCTTATATATTACCTCCATAATAACCCTAGAATTACTATTTTCTTAACAAAATTATCTCTCAGAAAAAAATATCTATGACGACGCACAGATTGTTAATCGGTTTACCATCGAATCGGACTTGACATTTTTGAGGTTGACAGCTGACATAACACCAAGCGCTGGGGAGGCGGCCATTATTGGTTCGGATTTCATAGAGTACGCACGCGCCCACGTGTTCTAGTGGAATGTTATAAGTCTAGTTATACTTTGTTAATTATATAAAATTATCAGTGTTGATTTATTATAGCTCAATTAATAAAGATGGAACTAATTGTATCGTTGAATATTTTATTGCAATACCCGACGTTGATCTCCTCGCCCGACTACCCACATTATGACAGATAAAACCCAAGACTGTATTATTTAATTATTGTTATAGATAAGCCACATCCGAGGAGGCGCCTATAATAATTTTGATCAAATTGAAACATATAACACAATGTCAACAATATTAAGGCAAAAATACGACTACTTAATGTAGAGTCCTACAGAATGTCATACATGGAATTTCGTATGGATTGTCTATAAATATATCGAAGTTAGAAGACATTAGCGAGGTAAAATTAGCGCGCTTCCATCTTAGATTGTATCATCACTTACCACCAGGCGTGACTACAAGCGCTATTCTGTCAGCAATAAATAAAGCAAATACATTGTAACTCATTAATTCAAATTTGTTCAACAGAACAGATTGTTTTTTATTAAAATAATAAAAAATATATCTCGGAGAATAAGAGAGAAGGAAAGCATAGGGGCATAAGGTTTTCCGTCGATACCTTCATTAATGGCATCCATAATCATATCAGTCAATCATAAATCACATCAATTTCCATACTGTGGGCGTTGGTGGGTAATGTTGGTGCAATCAAACACTTTATTAATTAACTCAGATTATAATGTCCAATCACTTAATGTTCCCAATAACAGTTTACAAAAAACATTAACAATAATAGCTAGGAACGCGACAGTTTCAAAAGTCGACCGCTGTGGCGGACCGTCACCAGAGAACTAATGGATTTTATCCAGATGTAAACGTTTATATTACTATTGTACTTAAGTATTTTGTGAACAAAGTATATGAAAAGAGAATGTGAAATAATTCGAATTAAAAAATTCTTTATTCAAAGTAGACTTTTACAGCAGTTTTGAATCAAGAAATATAGTTTGCTACCTACGTGTAATTTATCCTATTTACGACTGATGATGATACTATAGAACGACTTATAAATAAACGAACCATTAAAGGTCATGGAGTCTAAAGTTGCGAGGTTTTCTTAGTTCTGAGAAGAACCCACAGCAAACTCAGCCGTGTGTCCTTTTTTGTCATCAGCATAACAATATGATTTCATTTTATTTTATTTTAATTGGCGTAATTTTAATAAAAATCTATGGAAAAGAGTTTGAAAGTCCTTTTTCAAGAAATAAATAACAAGAGCATAGTTTATTACTTCATAGCTACTGCGTGCGATTAAGTTCGCGTGTTTTGGTGTGCGATAATTAATATATACTTATTATCGTTGAGACACGTACATTAAATTACTCGGAACGTCTCATAAGTTTCATTTCAATCGGGAGAAATATGCAGGAAATACATATCGAGGAAAGAATGGATAAAAGTATCTCATATTTCACTGTCTCTCTCAGTTCAATATATCCTGTTAGAAACCTGTATTAATTGCGGAAAACGTCACTAGAAAAACGCTTATTGAATAATAAATCAAATGTCAAATTGATAGGCACAAAAATGGATCATATTGGAGATATTAAACGCAAGAATGATATATAACTGATGTCACTGCAAATCGACGCTATTTGAAAACTTTTACACTTTGAAGGATTGATTATTTTAATTTGTTTCAGCAAGGGAGCAGTATTTTTTGATTGTTGTTACAAAGTCTCACAATAGATTCTATCGTAATTTGCAGTTACTAATTAATATTAATTAATAATTAATTTTTTAAAACTGAGATCTTAATTTGGTCTAAAAACGTAATAAAAGATAGTCCTCTTATATGTTATTCTATAGTTATATAAAAATTCATCATATTATATATAAAAACTCTTATTTTGACTCAACAGATATACATTAAATTTAAAACATATTTACTATCATTGAAATTAAACTACGAATAATTCAGTATAATATAAATACATGAAAGGAAATATTGATTGCACCTATATCTGGACTTTGAAAGGGGTTTGGACCATAAAAGCAATGAATCAAGTATGTTTTGTCCATAAATAGTGTCGATTTTAGGTATTTCCTATACAAAAAGAAGTCCCAAAATTATTTGTCTGACGACACGTAAACACTCACCAAGGAATACTGAACATAAACGTAATCTAATTAATTAGCAGTTGAAGTAAATTGAAACGATTTATCCAGAAAGATATTTTTACAATTATTTTAATTGTCAGACACGTCGATTTGTACACCATTAATTTATTCTGCACCTTGCATTATAGCTAGAAAACATGTTCCAGTTCCAGTTCTAGTTAAGGCAATAATTAAATGACATTTCATAAAAAGGTAGATAAATAGCAACCTATAAATGTCCCACTATTGGACTCAGGCCTTTCTCATAGAGGGTTTTAGAGCATAGACCCACCACGCTGCTTCTGTGGGTTGGCAGGCTTGACATACGCTAGAATTACTGCCTGGATATGCAAAGTCCTCACAATGATTTCCTTGATCGAAAAGTACAATGCTGGTTTGAAAAGAACAATCAAGCACGCAAGTTTCGTTTTTATAAAGAGAATCTCAACGGAGCCTATCCTCACCACTAGGGCATCGGGGCTTTGAACGTTATATAAAAAGTGTGACCATGTTTTAATTCACATCTCACGCAGCAACTCTTCTAGCGGACGATCTTCCATGGGAGCTGCGGGCAGTGGTCCTTACGACCACCTACCAGTACGTGGCGGCTGTGAGAACAAATAGAGAATGGCCGAAGGGTGGTGGGATTCGTAAGATCAGGGTTCTAGCCGAAAGAGCCTTGATCGAGAGAGAGATGGAAAGACGACCTTGGTGCCCCAGTATATGGCAGGGCTATATTGGGAGCAATCCGTCCTCACCTAGTGGAGTGTCTATGCAGGAGAAATGGGTCGCTCTCTTACAGATTGGTGCAGCTGCTTACCGGCTGCGGATGCTTTGGTTTACGGTTGCCTGCACCAAATTGTTAGGTATGAAGAAACAGCCACCTGCCAGCAGTGTGATGCTCCAATCGATATGGCTTACCACACGGTAGCAGTATGCCCGGCATAATAAGTTAAACGACAGCATTTGGGCCGCTGATGGGTGCGATCATCATAAATTGTATGCTCGCCTGCGATAAAAACTGGATGTCAATTGCCTCGTTCTGTGGTTCGATCATTTCACAGAAGGAGATACTAAAGAGGGAGAGGAAGGACGCTGGGGAAACCTCATCTTGCAAGAAGAATGCTTGGAGGACGAAGACGGGGTTTTGCCCGCCTCTTTCCTTTACCTTAAAACGAATACTTTTGTGAAAGCAAACGAATCCGGGGTGCAAGAGTAGAATATTTTTGGTGAGCCTCTGGCCCTTCACTAAAGAGTCAAGAGGGTTTGGCTAGGTTTAAGTGGGGATTCTGGTTCGTGTCTAGTGAGGCCCACATTCCCATTTGATGACTGTACGGTTGGGGTGCGTAAATGCATTTCCCAGCGTAAAAAAAGATGCAGACAATATGAAATTTTCCAATGTTAGCTAGGGGTTGGAAAATAGTAAACAAACAAAACTCCCTGTTTATGACTACTTGTTACATACGAGCGAAAATAAACCCACGCAGAGTTCAAGCTCCACTTACAAACCATGCATTGTTTGAGACCGTAACAATAGAAAGTACACGTGTTATGGCTGCCTTTTGTTCCTATAAATCCGCGTTAACAACAAAATATGTTGCGTGGGTATATCTAATGTGTCTTTGTAAAAACACCGATAACACTAGTTGAACGTTTATTATTTGAATATCGACTTAAATGCAAAGAATATAGGTTTTGTTTTACAATGTCAACAAGTGGGAATAAACCTTTGAAGGACGTTTCCACGTCGTCACAGATTTTGACGAGGATCGTGACTTTATCCTTTTCGCCGTCCATGTTTTGCTTGATGGAGCGCACATTCTATAGGGTGTATTGGTTTCACTGAGCTCCTTGATACGTATTCGTGCTCTAAATTTAACACAATCTAATTGCAAAATGTACTTTATATTCGGGAAAAGTTATTTTACTTATTAAAGTTTGTTAAAAGAAAGCTAAGTGACACTAATATAACAAAACTGAAGGGATTTAGAAAGTATTTGTTACAACGATTGTTTTATTCCGATGAGGTTTTGTTATATAGAGAATAGGTTAGACTACTTTGTAAAAAAACTTGTTGCGTAGCATCCGTTAATGCATATCGAATAAAATTATGGAATTAAATGAGTATAACATTTAGTTTTGTAAAGATTGGAATTGAAAAATATCGTAAAACAAGCTTTAATAACACCTTGTTTGTATACATATCCCTGATTGATTTAAAATTCGATTTAAAAAGTATCATGGTAAATATATTAGTAATGTTAAATTAGTAATTTTTATTTAGTATTAGCTCTTACGGATAGTCCTAGGCGGTCTTGTGAAAATATCTCGTTACATAAAAGTTACACTGTGTAATATAAAGGGTTGGGTAAATGATTTCCCGTGGGAACTACGGGCGGAGGTTCTCGCGATCTCCTATCAGAGTAGAAAAGCTGCGAGTGCATCCGGTAGCGAGGAACCGAACAATGTCCAGGTCCGGAGGATCAAGGCTCTCACCGACAGAGCACTGATTGGAAAGTGGAGCCAAGACCTTGGGTCCCCATTTGCGGGTGTGAACACGGTGGCAGCGATCCGGCCACACCTGGAAAAGTGGATCACTACACCTCGCCTACTGTCTGGTGCAGGTGCTGACCGGGCATGGTTGCTTCGGCAAGTTACTACACCAGATATCACGAGTGTAGTCTGTCATGAGCGTAGTGCCACTGTAGATACCACCATACGTTGGCAGAGTGTCCGGCGTGGGCGCCCCAGCGGCATATCTCGTTGTTGCTGGTCCGAGGAGACCTCTCTTTGGAGAGCGTAATTGATGTGATGCTCACCAGCGAGTTTGGATGGAGGATGGTTGCCTTCATTTGCGAGACCGTCATCTCACTAAAAGAGGCTAATGAGAGGCAAAGAGAGAATGCTGCTGATGCCCTTCCTCTCCGTCGAAAGAGGCTGGGTGGCTATAGGCGCAGGTATGGGCTCCACTATTCCCCTCAGTAAACTGTAGACTGCTATAGTCGGCATCATCCAGGGCCATAGAGTGGAATGCGAAATGGGACCCTCTAGTGATCTCATAAAGGATCACGAGGGATGCGCTGGGTTTTAGTGGGTATTCTGGTTTCAGCAAGTCCCACACTACCGATTGGAAGAACTTCTTCTTCTTCCGGGGTGCGTAAAAGCATTTCCCAGCGATAAAAAAGGGTTGGGATTGGATGACTTTCTTTTAATAAAAAGGTATCCCACTGAGTTTGTTGTGGTTTCTTCTCATAACGGGGCACAAAAATGCTCCCGTAACATTCGATTCCGTAAGTCGTTTTATTCGATGCATATAAGTCCGATACAAAATTAATAAGTCAAAATGATTCAATTACATGATTCGTAAGTGCTATATATAAGTTATTATTATCTTTTAACTAGGGTATAATCTATTAGTCGATATTTAAAGCTAAAGAGTTTTTTAAACGCTACGAAAAATATTTTTCGTAGCGTTTAAGATCATAGACTATACGAGAACAGGAACGTTCAAACGTAAAATAAAAGTATGACTATATTTCTTTATTAACATAATATGTTTTGCAATAAATAAAGTTGAATTTAAGGGATTCGCAAAGACGAAGGCACACATTTTGCACTAAATAAGACGTTATATCAGCAAAATTCTATTTCCATCTAGGTAACGGAAAATTACATACATACATACATAGCATCACGCCTCATTCCCATAGGGGTAGGCAGAGACAACATCCTTCCACTTGCCACGATCCTTGCATATCTCCTTCGCTTCTTTCATTCTCATTAAACCTTTCATACAAGTTCGTCGGTTTAGAGTACTCTTGACCTGGCCGTTATTTAAAATGTCCTGGATTTGGTCCAGGAACGTTCGCCTTGGTCTTCCCCTTCCAACTTTCGCATTCACTCTTGACTCATAAATCCTTTTTGTCAGTCTCCTTTCATTCATTCTCTCTACATGCCCAAACCATCTAAGCATACCTTTCTCAATTTTAGTCACTACGTCTTCTTTTATACCACAACGTTCTCTTATCACACTATTTCTTACTCTGTCACTCAGTTTTAATCCACTCATGCTTCTCAACGCTCTCATCTCTACCGCATTTATTTTACTTTTGTGATTCTTCTGCCATACCCAACTTTCACTACCATACATAAGTGTTGGCACCAACACTCCAGCATGCACTGCCAGTCTAGCCCTTTGAGACACCATCTGGCTATTCATAAAAGCATGCAGAGCACCATTTACCATATTCCCTGCATTCACTCTCCTTTCGATATCACTTTCACATGTTCCATCTTTTGTAAATTTAGATCCCAAGTATACAAATTCTTTCACCTCTTCCACTTGTTCCCCATCTATCAAAATATTGCCATTCATCATAGATTCATCTCGTTCAAAAAGCATAACTTTCGTTTTGTTTACATTCACTTTCATTCCTTTCCCTTTCAAAGCTTCATTCATAATATTTAGCATCTCCTGAAGCTCGTTAGCGGATGACGCAAGTATTACTTGATCATCAGCGTAGAGTAAACATTTGATGAGTAATTCATTCATTCTTAACCCATACATACTTTCTTTTAAATCTGTCAAACATTTATCCATGAAAAGGTTGAACAGCCATGGTGACGCAACACATCCCTGTCGAACACCTCTTTCGACAGGAAACCACTCCGTGTACGCTCCGTTTATTCTGACACAGGCACTAGAACCCTCATAGAGAGACTTCAATGCTTGGATCAGACAACCGCTCACCCCATACGTAGATAACGTTGACCACAGCTCATTCCTCACCACTCGATCATAGGCCTTTTCTAAATCTACGAACGCGCAATAAACTTTTTGGTGTTTAGCCAAACATTTTTCAGTTAAGCACCGTAAAGAAAAGACCTGATCCGTACATCCCATTCCTCTTCTAAATCCCGCTTGCACGTCCCATATTTTCCCATCAGTTTCATTAATCACCCTTTCAATTAATATCTTTGCATACAATTTGCCGACGACACTAAGAAGGCTGATACCGCGGTAATTTTTGCACTCCTGCTGTGACCCTTTTCCTTTATATAGAGGGACAATTACGGCCTTGCTCCAATCTCTTGGGACTTGACCTTTCTCCCAGCATATATTGAAAAGGCAGTACAGCTGAGCTACCACAATCCCGCGGCCAGCCTTCAGCAAGCAACGGAAAATTGCAAGCGTGTAAGTAATATTACCTATATCGATCTAGATTTTGGAGATGGTTGTGCAAAAACAAATGTGTATCCCAGTGTAAAGAAAAGTAGTCTTTTTTTCATGTTCTTATCATCAGTCATTCATTTAAACAATATATACAAAAAACGATATTTGACGCTTCAAAAGGATTGTAATAGGCCTACTTGAATAAAGATATTTTGAATTTGACTTTGACTTTAAACTAAACAGTTATCTTTTTTTATTGAATTAAGATTCTGGTGTAGCACCATGTTGCACTGAACTTTGATATAGTGAAAAAAGGCGGTCTTGTATTTATTGACGCATACCTTAAAAATTAAAACTTACCTCGGGGGTTTTTATTGTTATTCATATCATTTAAATAATCGAAAAAACAAATAATCACTAATAAACACTTGCTTGTTTATAAAATACCACATAAATTTTAATGATCTTCGACGAGATACACGCACCGTTACTAACGGATAGTTCGTAACTGTTTTATTTTTTCTATTGCCTACTCTTATCTCTACACATATTGTGCTATGGCAGTGACCGAAAAGCGAAATAGATAATACACATTACGACTTAAATAAAAAGAGATGCTTACATTACCGATTGCCAAAGTTAAGACAATACTATGGTGTCTACTGACAATACTAGTAGACACGGGTAATCTACTTCCAGCCGGTCATGTCAACCAATAGTTGACACCGGCCATCAAACGGTTATCCGGGAATCGAGCCCAGGTCCCCAATTAACAAAGTGAGTATTGACAACAATGCCAGTGAGGCCGTCAAAAATTTAGTTCAATTTAACAAACAAACTAGCTTTATACGATAAATAACAAAAGTTTATATTATAAATTATCGCTTACACTGAAACATATTTCACAGCAAACAAAACATATTTTTGAAATTCATGAATTTACAAATAGAAACAACAGATAACAGATATCGCTGAAAGGATTTATGCGCGCTTCGGAACTGAGATAGTATTACACGATATAAAAGGAATGGCGAAATAAATAAATTTATTACATTTTGCTGCTTTGGAGAAACAATCATACTATCGTAAATTTTATTTAACTATCCACAATAGTGATTATTTTCTTATGTAAAAGCTTATATTCAAACCGTCGAAAATGACACTGTAGCACAACAAAATGTTGGTTGGTTTACACATTTTGATTAACTGTCCTCATATCCTGTATATTTATAATTTTAAATTATGTCACTATTCTGTATTAATAGAAACCCTTTTATAGAATAAATACATAGAAGTTCGGTGTTTTATTTCTAATATAGTAATATTGTACTTATAACAGGAAACGTTGTTCTTGTTTGTTACTTGCGAGTTGTTGATATTTACATTTTATACAGATTTATTGGTAATACGATGTATTCCAGCTGGAAGACGATCGGTGACTATTTGCAAGAATTATTTGGCTAAATCATAAAATGAGACTAAAAACCTCTTATTGGGCATGAAGTAGGCTACACATTATTCTGATAGAACATGCACATAATTGCACACAGACATACACTTTTATATCTCTTTTTAAACTACAAACACACACACGCACTTGTTTATTTATTATTATAATAATTTACACCAAACACCAAAAAGTTTATTGCGCTTTCATAGATTTAGAAAAGGCCTATAATCAATTAGTGAGGAATGAGTTGTGGACAACGTTATTTACATATGTGAGCGGTAATCTGATTCAAGCATTGAAGTCTCTCCATGAGGGTTCTAGTGCTTGTGTCAGAATAAACGGGGCGTACACAGAGTGGTTTCCTGTCGAAAGAGGTATTTGACAGGGATGTGTTGCGTCACCATATCTGTTCAACCTATTCATGAATAACTGTTTGACAGATTTAAAAAAAGTATGTATGGGTTAAGAATGAATGAATTACTCATCAAATGTTTACTCTACGCTGATGATCAAGTAATACGTGCGTCATCCGCTAATGAGCTACAGGAGATGGTAAATATCATGAATAAAGCTTTGAAAGGGAAAGGAATGAAAGTGAATGTAAACAAAACGAAAGTTATGCTTTTTGAAAGAGATGAATCTATGATGAATGGCAATATTTTGATAGATGGGGAACAAGTGGAAGAGGTGAAAGAATTTGTATACTTGGGATCTAAATTTACAAAAGATGGAACATGTGAAAGTGATATTGAAAGGAGAGTAAATGCAGGGAGTATGGTAAATGGTGCTTTGCGCGCCTTTATAGTCAGATGGTGTCTCAAAGGGCCAGTCTATTCTTGAATTTTGAACACGTACAAATAATGTCGTCAAAATCAGCTCAGTTCTTTAATAGTAAAAGAGTAAACTAGAAAATCATACTAGGCTATGGCTCCATATGTCCATTATATTTTTAGGCACATTAACAGGTACCTCAGAAGCAATGATTCAATGTGGACAAAGTCACGGGCGGTAGTTACTTAATCTATAAATTTACCTACAAAGGGTTTAACATCGTTTATCCACGTTATATAGAATTCACATATCGTCATATTTATCATAACCCCTTTGTTCATTACGGAGTTTAATGTGAGGCAAATTTAATAAAAAAATAAAGTACGGGGTATTTATTCTATTGTTATTAATGCCATTTTTATATATAACTAAATAGAATATGCCAGCATTTATTTATTATTAAAATATGTAATATAATATAAAAGGTAATATGTTAGTTACACGAAAAAAATTATTGATAATGAAAACTATGTCTGAAAAGGTAAGTAGCAGCCCATTTTCACCCCACTTCTGGGCACAGGCCTCCTCACTCATAGGCGAGAAGGTTTTTAAAGCATCAAGAGAGAATTTACAAGTTTTTGGAGTATGACGCGTGTTGTTAAGTCAATATTCAGTAAAATTTACCTCTTACAAAAGCATGTAAAAAGGGGAAAGCAGAAATATACACCGATCTTTTTAAATTGGAAAGTAATAATTGTGCAAGATTTATAATATACAGTAGGCCTTTACAGGACCTTTGAATCGTCAAATACAGGTTCATCCACGCATTTAAATATACGACTGATGATGATATTAATGAATGGCTTAAAATCTATAGGTCATCACCACAAAGTCAGTCGGAAACCCTTTTTTACCAGAATCATTAGAATGTATGTAGTATTAATTTATTGTATGTAGACTAGAGAAGAGACATCTCTAGAACGTTTTCTGGGAGTTTGTTATAGAAACGTAAATTTTATTTAATTTATTAGATAAACCAACAACAATAATGTACAAATTTATGGATACAGAAACAGGTTAACAAGAAACGATATTACATAACATAAACGTCACTCATAGAGTTTTACAGTAATTACATAGTATAAATTAAATGAGTGGTTGATTTTATGTAGTCTAAATGGAGATGCTCGCTTTTGAAGGTATCAATATATTTATTAACGTACAATAAGTTTTTATGTATGTATATGTTAACGGAACTGTATGTAATCCGTCATTGTATACAATTCCTAGGAAATATGGAAAATAAATTATATTACACTTACACATTACATTATCAGACTGATTACTTGCCAAATCAAAATTTGATTTTATAAGAATAAATATAAGTTGATTTTGTGATACGTTAAAAGTTAATAAGCAGTTGATTTTAGAGGTTTTAATTAATAAGATAATATGAACATATTATTATTATTTTACGGTACGACTGTTACCCGATTGTCTCAATAGGTGTTATAATAAAAAAATATTATTGACAACGTGTTTTATTACAGAAAGCATTTACTTTATACATTTCGTAATACGATATATGTGGAATTATATACATTTTCGAGGAAATTTATACATTTCATAAGATATCTATGCATTAAATAGTTTTTCAAATAATACTTTATACATTTCCTAGGATTTGTATACAATTCCTTGATTTCCTACATTTCCGGTAACATATACACAGTGAACCGTCATCTCTGATAATTTCTCTTTAAGATTTAGGAGATATAACGTTCATCTTTATATCTTTACAAGTTACAAACTTGGGTTATGAAAACCTGTCTAAGCAGAAAGATATGGCGGTCCCTTGAACTCTCTCTTATTTAGATTCGACTGTATTTATTTATTTGGGATCACTGTATTCTTCACAACTAAATATATACAAATTTGTCAAAATATAAGGAGTGTAGGAGCTAATATAAGATTGTATAAGTGCTGAAGAAATTTTGTTAAAATAAGTTAAACTATTCTATAATTCTTCGAAAGCATACTTCTCGTGATACCAGTGATTATTTCTCCTTGTAACACTCCCCACTCGAAAATATACACTCGACCAATCGATGTCTACATAAACGTTACACCAATATAATTACAAAGTCCTGATATAGTAAACTAATAATAGAGATTACTCATATTAAAAACAATCAACATTGCAAAAGACCCTACTGTAACAAACATGAGTTATTTACACTTTTCATTTCTCTACAAAAGAAAATATCTTCAAAGAGAGAGAAAGAGCACGTATTACTAATTCCATTATTAAATTCCTCTCAACGTTTTCTCTGAAAGTATCTGCATTGTGCAGCGCTTACAAAATTCGATAATTGTTTCAGCAAATAAAAATTCGCTTTAGTTTCGCAACATTTCTCGAACAATTTAAATCCGAAATAGTTAGAGAATGTTTTCGAAGTCGTAGTTAATGAGCCTGGCGTAATATACGGATATCAAATAGCAACCTTTAAATGGCCTCATTTATTAGGGAATTTCATATATGACGTCAAAAGCTTTTTGCTACTGATACGAAAGCTTATTAAAAACACGGGTTCATTGTTTGAATTCCGATGTATTTTGGAGTTACCCAAATAATTTTGTATATATGTTAATATAAGATATATATTCAGGTATCTATTGACTCATCACGATATCTCTGGAACCATATTATGAACCATGAATATTCCTTTTGCCGAATAGAGGTCAGCTAAGAACGGATTCTACCAAATTCCACCCGCAAGGGGGTTGCGGAGGTGTTAAGTATTGACTCATCACGATATCTCTGGAACCATAAGGCGTAGGGACTTGAAATTTAGTAGGAATATTCCTTTTGCCGAGAAGAGGTCAGCTAAGAACGGATTCTAACACATTCCATCCGCAAGGGGGGTTGCAGGGGTGTTAACTATTGACTCATTACTATATTTTGGAACCATAAGGCGTAGAGACTTGAATTTTGGTAGGAATATTCCTTTTGCCGAGTAGAGGTCAGCAAAGAACAGATTCTACCAAATTCCACCCACATTAAAAATAATTCAAGCTTCACCTTTACGAACTATATTTGTTATGGTAAGTAAAACTTGGTCAGAATTTTTTTTGACATAATGAAATTAATCAAAATAAAATTTTAGGGAATTCCACCATCAAAGGGCGGTGATGGTATAATTCCTATTTGTAAACCAACTTGCCTAAATTAATGAAAAACACCAAAAAAACATTCCACCCAGACGAAGTCGCGGGTTCGGCTAGAACGCTTATATACTCATTATTATGTATATATTAATGTGTAGATAGTGAAAGATTTTTGAAGTCAAACTTCTTTAGAATCGTTGTGATTTCAAACCGGATGCAACGGAAAAAACAACAGGTAAGAGACAGAAACATAAATTCATAAGATATAACGTGGGAGAGAATGAGATAGGAAGCATTATCCAGCGTTTGTTTGTATTTAAGAGAAAACAACAGTAAATGTGTATTTAATGGGCATTGAATGAGGCTGAGCCGTCACACTGACGATAATATAAACAATTTGTAAGTAAATATTTGTTTAGACGCGCTGTATACGTATATTTTTAGTGGGAATTGCATTGGACTGAACCTACACGTTTGAGTAAAGTCTGCCCTCGTCGAGTATGGGAGTGAGTTTTAGTCAACGTCACTGCTATGTTTTATATAGTGGGTACCGCATGTGACTCAGTCATCACGCTAGATAATGTAACGTGTTAGAAAATTCGGCTCTCATTAATTATGGTAACGAAAAAGTAATAGTCAATAATATTGTTGTATCGTGTTTGTTGGGTAGTGAATGCGACTGAGTCGTCACGGCAGACTATGTAACGCGCGAATAAAGTCTGCTCTCTTAGACTATGAGTGCGAGTTATAGTAGATGCCAGTGATATATATGAATATGGATTGGTACTGAATGAAACTGAGCCGTCACAGTAAACTAAGTAACTCGCGAGTAATGTCTGCTCTCTTCGACCATGAAAGCGACTTATACTCAACGTCACTTCTATATGTATTTATTGGGTACTGTATGATACCAAGACATCACCCTTGGCTACGTAATGCCTGCGAGAGAGAAGTTTCACTTCTAACATGTGTACTTTGTTTTTTTTTTTTATTGCTAACAGTTTAGCGCTTGACTGTGATCTCATCTGATGGTAATTGATGATATAGTCTAAGGTGGAACCGCGCTTATCTGGTGAGAGGCGATACACCCCTTATGGTTTCTATAAAGCATCGTACCGGAACACAAATTTCTGCTTGGCGGTACATCTTTGCTGGTAGGGTGGTAACTAGCCATGGCCGAAGCCTCCCACCCGTCCAGACAAATTAGAAAATACAATTTCCTAAATTCGTCCTACCGGGGTTCGAACCCGGGACCTCTGCTAGCAAAGCGAGTACTCGCACTACTACGCCAACGAGGCCGTCAAAATGCACACATTTTTTTCTATGTAATGCATTTAAGAAGTTAGTGCTAGATGGCAAAGAAGCTGACTTTTATATTTGAAGTAAAACTTTTTTACGCACGTTTAACTTGAGGAGTAAGCTGGGATAAAAGCGTTACAACAAGTGTGATCAATCGTGGCAAACTGAGGAACGTTAGATCTTTTACTTCAGTCGTGTGATCTAAAGCACACTGGTTTCTAACGTTATTATACGGTATAAGATAGATTAAGTTACATTTTACTATATGTATTTAAAAATAATACATAACGAAGTTTACAATGAAACTTAGCGTAGCTTGTTTAAAAATATGTAGTATAAGTAAATAGTTAGGGTTGTCAGTGGTTTTTCACATAGGTATTTTAAGGGAAAATTGTTCTGTAACATGTTTCAAAGTTTGTAGAATTCCCTTTTGTCGTAACACCGCAATTCCAGAGACGCAAATGTTTCAAAGACATTTTACACCTTGTTTAATACAAAAACAGGTTTACTTTGCATTTGACAAGTATATAAACCTATTAAAAGAGTTGCGAGATCCTTTTTGTGTTTATGCTGAATTTATTTACTTAAATGTTAAGATATTTAGAGCCGCGTTAAAAAAAGTGCGTGCGTACACATGTCAGAAGTGAAACCTCTATGGCAAACTTATTTTTAAGTCTCGTTTATATTTCTACAAATGTAAAACTTTTAGTGTCAACAATTAATATAAATAATTTATTGAAATCTCAAAAGACAAATTGTATGAAATAATTTTATTTTTATATTTTACGGAAAATAGTATATTAGACCGGCACACAAAAAAATACTAATTTCAAGTTAGTCTAAGCCGTCCAGCCTTCAATTTCGAGTAAATTGCAAAAAACTGCTACCGCCACTTCACATCAAACTAGATCTCATAGAACAATATGTCAAAGCTTTGGTCAAGGATAGTGACTGTTTTCAGTACATGAGAGAAAAGTTTCCAGAAATAAGTGATGTCAAATTACAAGAGGGAATCTTAATGGACCCCAAATTAGATATCTATTTCAGGATGCAAATTTTATAAGTAAAATGAATGATACGGAGAGAACAGCTTGGGTAAGTTTCAAAAATGTGTGTCATAAGTTTTTAGGAAATAATATAAGTGAAAATTACAGGACAATAGTACTTTAGCATCGCTTTTCGTCTGAAACTTTTCTCTCAAGTACTGAAAACAATCACCATCCTTGTCCCAAGTTTTGACATATTGTTTTATGAAACCTAGTTTGATGTGAAGTGGCGGTAGCAATTTTTTGCAATTTACTCGAAATTGAAGGCTGGACGGCCTCTAAATTGACTTGAATTTCGTATTCAGCGGCGGCAATTTTTTTTTGTGTGCCGGTGTTATGGCGAGTGGCAAATTTATATGCCACATGTTATTTGTATATACTAAAACTACCTAATCTTCAAACATAAAAAAAAACGCTGCACGTCTTCGTGGCGCTAATCACGCGATTCATCCGTATAAATGTTCCCCTTATACGCCTAAAGAAGTCTCACTTAAAAAAAATAGAATACACCATTACTAATGGATTCAAAAAAGGAAGACATAGACCTCATAACACAACTTTTCTTTAAAACTTACAGGAGGTCTCTTGCTTTTAAGTTATTTCCGAAATACTTATCCTGATTAAATGAAGTCTAACGAATGAAAAATATAATCTTGGCTGCACTTTTTTGAATGAATATCTGTATTTAATATATATAAGAGATATCCAGGACTATTGACTCATCACAATATATCTGGAAGCATAAGGCGTAGAGTCTTGAAATTTGGTAGGAATATTCCTTTTGTCGAGCGGAGGTCAGCTAAGAATGGATTTTTCGAAACTCCACCCGCAAGGGATTTTAATTTAAAAAAATCAAATTTTCACATTAAAAAAATTCAAGCTTCACATTTACATACTATATCTTATATGGTCTGTAAAACTTGGTAAATTTTTTTTGACATAATGGATTTATCAAAAGGAAGTACCACCCTCAAAGGGCAGTGCGAGTATGCTTCTTATTTTTAAAACAAATTGCTACTAGACGCAGACGAACTTGCGGGTTCAGCTAGTATCTAGTATATACGAATAATCCAATTTACTTTGTATATAACTGTTTTCATATTATACCTTTGTCTATCGAAATTGTGTTTATCTTTGTTAATATAATTCCTACCTTATAAAATCGTATTAGACACCCTACGCCAAAGAGGTGCGGCAAATTGCATCTAGAGAAATGGCAATGTAATAAATAATGTAGACAATAAAATACTTTTTCAGATAATTGAAGGCGACAGTTGCTTTGGCGCAATCATTATTTCGCTTTGTAAGCTGTAGGGTTGGCGATGCAATATAAAAGTTATGATTATTTAATCGACAAAGATGCTTGGGCTTGATTCCAGTTGCACATGAAAGCTAAACACATTCAAACATACAAATCTATATTAAAAAAAGATACCGTTGAGTTTCTTTCTCAGAGAAATCAACTTTCTGAACCGGTGGTATATTTAATACCAACGGGCAATGTAATGTCTTTGTGAAGCTACTATATATAATACTTTTATTTACTGTATCAGGTGAGGTCACAGTAAAGAAAATTAAAAAATGATATTTAAATATGTACTATGAAGAACTCTTTATCCTATGAGTGAGGAAGCCTTTGCCCAGCAATGGGACGTTAATAGGCTGCTATCCGTTAAATTGCCCGTGTCAACTACTAGCTGACATGACCATAGTACTATGACAATTCGGGGAATTGATAATATTACCATATGTTTCTTTTTAAATCAGAATATGTATTATCTATTTCGCTTTTCGGTAAGTGCTGTAACAAAATATGCGTAGAGATGAGACTGAATTTTCTGTTCTCTACAGAAAAAAAACAAGATATAAATCAGTTACAAAGTGACCGTTAGTTACGGTGTGTGTGTCGCGTCCAAGTTCGTTAAGTTTTATTTGTGGTATTTTATCAACTGCGAGTATTTATTAGTGATTATTTATATTTTTGATTATATATAAGATATGATCCTATAAATACACGACCGCCTTTTTTCACTATCTCAAAGTTTAGCGCTATTCCACAGTTTTCATTTAATAAACAAAAGATAACATTGTATTTTTCAACTATTAGCAAACGTATAAATCATATATATATATATATATATATATATATATATATATATATATATAATGTGGTAGTCTTGGAAAACGTCCGTGCGGGCAAGGGACAATCGACTGTTATTTCCATTACCCAGGCGCGGACAGATTACTAGGTTAATAAAACCACGGTCGGGCAATAGGCTATATGTGAATACATGATATAATTTGAAATTTCGTACATATGCCGTATTTATATATAATAATGACGTAATGACCATTTCGACGTAATGTTTTTCATATTAATATCCTGGAAAAATATGTGCTAGAAACACCAAAATATCAGTTTTAAATTGTGTCAAGTCTCTGGACAACCTTCAGTGGCATAGAGAGAGTGAGATAACATTTATACAGTGATTGTATAAAAAAAATAATAATTTTAAAACAACATGAAAGAGAGAAAATGGAAAAAATTCTTATTGCTGATTTGGATATATGTTTTTAACACAAGAAAATAATATAAAGTATTATATCTTTTCGATGTCCTCAAAGTAATAGTCTACGTGAAATGTTTTTTGGGTAGCATTTTCATTAAATTAAGCAAATTGTTTTACCAATAAGAAAGTAATAAATAGAATACTCGGTAAAAGGAATAGTCCTTCCAGATTTCGAGTCTCTACGCCTCATGCTTCCAGTAATATCGTGATGAGTCATTAGTTAACGCCCCCACAACCCCCTTTGCGGGTAGAATTTCGTAATATCCGTTCTTAGCTGACTTCTACTCGGCAAAAGAAATATTCCTACTAAATTTCAAGTCTCTACACCTTATGTGATGAGTCAATAGTTAACACCGCTGCAACTCCCCTTGCGGATGGCATTTCATAAAATCCGTTCTTAGCTGACCTCTACTCGGCAAAAGGAATATTCCTACCAAATTTCAAGTCTCTACGCCTTATGTGATGAGTCAATAGTTAACACCGCTGCAAACCCCCCTTGCGGGAGGAATTTCGTAAAATCCGTTCTTAGCTGACCTCTACTCCTCAAAAGGAATATAACAAATTTAAAGTCTCTACGCCTTATGGTTTCAGAATTATCGTGATGAGTCTATAGATGATACCTGGATATGTCTTTTATATATATACATATAGATAGGTACCTTGTAACAATATTCTACGAAAATATAACAGACTTTTTGGACAAACAGGGGATCTGTAAGGTCTAAGTCGGGCCGGAACCGGTTATAGAGCTGTTCGAACAACATCCTTCCTTTGGAAAAGCACCATAGATATAAATACACCGAAAAATATGTTTTCAAACCCGTCTGATGACTTCATTTCCAGCAAATTTCCAAGAGCGAAGTTTTTTTATATCTAATCAGTATGCATACTGACATGTATGCAAGATTGCATGGTAATTTAAAAGTTAACTTATTACTAATTCCAAAATTTATAAAATCTGATTATATAAATGAAGAAATAAATATATGTATTTTGATAATTGTAATTAATATAATGTTTTAAAATCTAAGCAGATATTATTAACAAGCTGACCCGCACAACTTCATCTACATAAATCTAAATGTGGGATTTAATGAACGTCGCGATCTATTTGATGATATTTGTGTAATTTAGAATTGACAGTAGATTTCCTACTTAACAATTTCTCCGTTAAAAAAGTTTAATATTTTTTTTATTATATATTAAAATAAATTTATCCTATGGCTTAAATTAAAACACAGTACATAATTGACGTATTGACTTTATTTTAAAGTATATTCCTTAAAATAAACTTAATTTACAATATGATACTTTATCGCCATTGTTTTTACTTATTGTCTATATTTAATTACATTTATTGAACGTGCTTTGGTAATAAAGGATCACCCCTAAACGAATATAAATGTTGTGATCGTAGCGAGATATTGAAGGTTGTAAGTTATATTTCAATTTCGTTATGAGTTTTGTGGCCATGATGCTTGTATTAGTTTTACTACGGGGCAAGGGTACTTTAATATATTACTAAATGTTATTTCTACTACAAACAATATAGAAAATGAAATTCAAGTTTGTTATGATAATTATTGTAAAAAGTACCCTTATACATTGCATAATATTGTATGTATTTAATATTCATTAACTTGTAAAAAAGCAAGTTTTCATGTAAAAAATTTGTCAGAGGAATGAATTATGTGTCGAGTTAAACATGGATTTTAAACAAAAAACCGCAATCAGTATTAGATTTACAAAGTTGCTCTACCGCGTTTTACAAAATGTTACACTATATGTACATTATACAAAATATATTTTTAAAAGAGTTACTACTGAATTTCGTGTCTGTTTATTCTAAGTAGATTCAACTTCCCGAACCGGTAATAGACTAATAACTATTATAAACTAGCTTTCTGAGCCTACTTTGACAAATAATGTTTAAATTTTCATCCACGTCTCATTGCTGGGATCAGGCTACTTGAATTTAAAGACAGTGGATTTTTAGAGCATAGACTGCTCCAGTGAGGCATGTTTTCCTTTACCTATAAGCATAATGATAGATCTGAAAGAACAATCAAGCACGTAGCGAACGACTTCCCTGAATGATAATAGACGCATCTCATCATTAGGTCATCATATTTCCAACTTTGAACTTAGATACATATTTTAAAAATATATACAAATTTAAAACTGGGGAAAATTGAAGATATGTTAGGAATTTTAATATTTATTTTTATAAATAAAATATTAAGTGTCGAAAATCAATACAAATAACTTACTAAAACCTCAAATGGCGAATTGTAAATAAAAATGCCACGTGTTTTTTTATCAAATATATGGATTAAATTTTGTTTTTGAATTTAAAATTTCTTTTTATGAAATATTCTTATGTTATAATTTATTCAAAACAGTATATTAAATTATTAAATGACGAGTGGCAAATAAAATGCCACATGCTATTAGCAAATATTAAAACTACCTTCAAAGGAATTAGCATAAAAAACGTTGCACATCTTCGTGACGCTAAGCACGCGTTAAAACGGTAAAAAAAGTTCTAAAAATTTTTGAGGGAATATTTATGGGATTCGGCTCCACCGCGAAATACATAACAACTATTAAAATATTGGAAAGGGTTTTAGAGAGATATTGAAATCTTCTAGTTGGTTATACTCGTATATATATATATATATATATATATATATATATATATATATATAAAGTTTGTTATATATATATATATATATAACCAACTTTTTTTCTCTTTGTTATCGATAAGCTTGAAAACTACCGGACGGATCGGCATGAGACCATGACCATTCGACGCAGAATTAATTGTAGAAGGTTTTAGGCTATTCATTTTTTGAATTTACTATTTTTTTTTTAATTTATGTGGATAGTCATTTGTTTCTGCTACGAAGCGCACAAAGACCGGCAAAATGTCTAACGTCAATTCAATGCTTATAAACGCGTTTCCACACACCCTCCCACGCATTCACCCACGCACTCCCACACATCCACCCACGCATCCACCCACGCACTCCCACGGATACACCCACGCACTCCCACGCATCCCCCCACACACTCCCACGCATCCACCCACGCATTCCTACGCATCTACCCACGCATCCACAAGGTTGTGACATAAATTGTTAGACCGTTGTCTATAACGGTTTTGTTAATTCATTTCTAGGTTATGTCTCTTTTTATATTTCAATACAAAACAAAATTCTTTGTGTCATTTAATGACTTGTGTTTTGTTTAGTATTTATTTTTAATATAAAAATGAATCGCAAAATGTGTTGGTAAGCGCATAACTCAATAATGCCTGGGTTAATTTTGACAAATATTTTTTTAATGTTCGTTAAAGTGCAAGGATGGTTTTTACGGCGAGAAAATTTCGATTAATTGCAGAGGAAAATCCTAAAAACATCCCTTTTCTGTTTGCCATACAAACGTTTTCTTACTAAAATTTAGAATCAATTTGTAATTTATTATGAAATTTATTGTAATTCAATAAAGTTCATAATAAATTACAAGTACTTACTGTTGTCTAAGCAAGTGTCTATTTGCACTTTCATACCGCTGCGCAAAGTTTATAATCAATTGAATTGTCACAAATTGTAAGAGCTATAGATCATTAGTACTGCTGACAGAACGAAGTCTGTCGGATTTGCTAGTACATAATAAATGCACGAATCCAAATGTAAATCGGTATACATATTATTTTCGCGAAGTATACTTTCAATAAGGTCGGATTTTCCTATTTTTCCACGTGATCTAGAATTACGCGGGTAACACCGCGAGACTGACAGCATATTATTAAATATTCCAAGATTAGATAACATTATCATTCTAAACCAGCTTAGCTTTATGGCTATTGAAATATTCAAGTAAATCTTTCAGAAGAGCAGAATATGGCATCGGTTGGTTATTAGAATGATGTCAAAACTAATTTTAAATTCAATATCTTTCAAAGCGTAGCTAGGCGCTGATAAGTTATGACTACTTTTATTGATGAAGAGTATAAGAGAATTATACTGAAGTAATGCATTATGGACTTTGCTAATAAGGCCATGAGTTATATTTTATTTTATTTATTAAAGCAGCCAAAACAGATCACATATTTAATATACTTAAGTAAGCTATATATATAAAATGTACTGTCTCACTGGTGTAGTGGTTAGCATGTTCGACTACAGATATGCCGTTCTTCAATATTGAGTTTTCTATTAAGATTTTGTCAATATTTGCCCGAAGTTGGGAAGTTGGCGGTGTAATCAACCCCCGTGCGTCGGAGAGCACGTTAAGCTGTCGGTCCTGCGCCTGATCTCTCTCCGGTCGTTTCGGATTCCCGTCACATCGGACTATGAGAGTGAAGGAATAGAGAATGCACTTGTGTACTATGCCTGCCAATCCGCAGTGGAGCAGCGTGGTGGGTCTATGCTCTAAAAACCCTCGCTCCTTGGAGTGAGGAGGCCTGTACCCAGCAGTGGGACGTTAATGGGTTGCTACTTGCTTTGCTATATATAAAAGAGATATCCAGGTATCTTTTTTTTATACAATTATGGCAGACAAACGAGCTGGCGGGTCACCTGATGTTAAGTGATTGCCACCGCCTATGGACATCTGCAGCGTCATAGGGACCGCTGATGCGTTGCCGGCTTAAATGTTGTCGGTGTCTATTGACTCATCACGATATCTCTGAAACCATAAGGCGTAGAGACTTTGAATTTGGTATGAATATTCCTTTTGCCGAGTAGAGGTCAGCTAAGAACGGATTTCGCGAAATTCTACCCGCAAGGGGGGTTGCGGGGGTGTTAACTATTGAGTCATCGCGATATCTCTGGAACCATAAGGCGTAAACACCATTTTTTTGTTTATTGATCCGTTGAATGCTCATACAAATTTTATTTAAACTATAAGTAATCATTTTAAATGTAAAAAAAACGTGTGGTGTCGTGGAACACCGGATAGGAAAGAAGTTATTATAAAAATATTAATTTTTACTTCTATTCGAGGTATAGAAAAAATCATTTATCAACTTTATTTTAATTACAATGATTTATAAATAATAACCGTCGTCATGTAGATTATACATTAGAGACTGTATAGTCATCATACAAAAACTATACATGAATAATAAAAATCGTTTCATAATATAACAAATCGCACTTACCCTACTTTGGTATTATTAACCGAAAATGTAGAAAAACGCCCTTAGGCCTCTTTGGCATTGTCGACTGAAAATATAGAAAAATGCATTTAGGCCGCTTTGGTATTGTCGACCGAAAATCTAGAAAAACGCCCTTAGGCCGCTTTGGCATTGTCGACCGAAAATATAGAAAAATGCACTTAGACCGCTTTGGAATTGGTGACCGAAAATGTAGAAAAACGCACTTTGGGCGCTTTGGCATTATCGACCGAAAATGTAGAAAAACGCACTTTGGCCGCTTTGGAATTGTCGATCGAAAATATAGAAAAACGCACTTAGACCGCTTTGGAATCGTCGATCGAAAATATAAAAAAACGCACATAGACCACTTTGGCATTCTCGACCGAAAATGTAGAAAAACGCATTTAGGTCACTTTGGTATTGTTAGCCGAAAACAAAAAATCGCACTTACCCCACTTCTGTATACAAAAAGTGCCGTTACGACTTTTGGTTTTAATTTTTCCGTTTAACCCCCTTTCGATAAGGAACTTCGTTCCAAAAAAATGTATTGTTAATGAATGAAAATTCCGCTACCTACATTTGATTATAAAAGAATTCGATACAAACGGATAAAAGTTTAGAATTCGTGGATATAATATCCTACTGTGTTTCTATATATGTTGTTTTTTGCAGATTTAAATCTAGAAGTAGATTATTAATTTGAATTAACAAAATTTTTAGTACAACTAAAATTGCGACTTTTCGGTTTTTTATAAGGTTTATTGTAATTTCAAAGGTATATAAGATAAATTGACCTTAAATTCGGAATCAGCGGGTCAAAGATTTTGTATCGATCTTCTTAATATATACAATTCTATAGCATATTAATTTGATTTATCTCGTAAGGTTAGGTCAGCATTTGTAAATAAAACACACAAAAAAAATGTTTTTACGACATCATATTACAAAATTTTGAACTTTTCTGTATTGTATTATGTATGCGTTATATATAAACCTTCGCCTTGAATTACTCTATTTCTAAATACTACATTAAAATACGTTGGGTAGTTTAAAAGATCTAAACGAAGAGACGGAGGAATCGATTTCATATTATATAAAAGTGCATTTTCAGATGATTCTTCAGCTATAAAATTCTGCGTACGTTTCTCAATTATTCCTAGAGTTCCCACTATTTGCATAGTTTTAAAGTTCTGTACACTTCTTTAGTCTAGTTTGATAGCTTCTTGTCCGTTGAATGGAAGCCATTCGTTTAAAGTTAGTGTAGTATCCACTTGGAATTTTTCAGTTGAGGGGCGGTGGCGTAGATGAGGACTAATAACATTTTGTTGACAACCTGCGGTGGTGTGACAGGGATGGCGCCGTGTAGATTCACTGGAGCTGCTATTCAAACGAACAAAAAATTTTAAAAATCTGTATTCAAATAAGCTTGACAGCCTCGCTGGTGCAAGTACATGTTTCTTTAGCAGAGGTTCCGATATCAATTCCTAATAATATAATTTAGAATTTTTTTTAACTAGTTAATTCTGGACTCTAGAGGTTTATACGGCACATCAGAGAGGAATATGCGAACGTTGCTAGGAAATTCCACTAGTGGATAAAGACGGTTCTGCTGGGTTTTAGCGGGTATTGCGAGGTCTCCTTCTCGCCGGAAGCCACACTTACTTACACGACATTATTCGGGGTGCATTTCCCAGCGACAAAAAAATGGCTACTTTCCAACATTTCTTTATTGAAGTGAAAACCTCTTTAGCCGCGTTTATTATTTTTTTAGTGGAACATCTTATGGCTTTATAAGCTACTTATAAAAGACTCTTTTTTTTAATTTAGATAGAAAATCGAAGATTGTTCATAGTTTTAGTTAATAAAATTTTTTTGGTGCGCATTAAATGTACAAGCTGGAATCCGGTTTTCTCTGTCATTTTTCACAATTATTTGTTTGCTTCTAAATTATGTGTATTAAATATATACGATGTACAAGTCAAGTTGAATGGTTTTATAATTTGAAAATGATTATTAATAATTTATTTTCATATTTTTATTGCTTCCATCGGCAATAACTACAACAAATTTTTTGTCTTATTTTAGCGACAGGTTAGGACTTGATTGATTGGCTTGAGTAGTAAAAATTTGCGTGAGCAACTTATTACCAACCTACGCAGAGACGTGTGCTGTCTAGCAACGAAAATTTCATGGAATGCGATGGAGCGGTCTAGTGAGGAACACGTAGCCGCTCCTGCCATACGCAAAAGAAGTGTGGATAGGAGACGTGCGACTCACCAACATCATCTACTTCTCTAGGGAGTGACCTCTGTGCAACGGGTAAGGGGCTCGTTGTCCGCATTGAGATGTCCCGGAGGTGTCTGGTGGCGTACTAGGTGCTCCAGGCACATCGCCCTCGAACAGCATGGACGGATGACAGCCGACGCGGAGTTGGCTCGACGTCACGGGTATTGTCGCCGGCGCAGCTGTGGAGCGTAAGACAACGGCCCCACACCATTTTCACTGCGACTTGTCAGGGCACCGTCAGGTTTTATCCGGCAAGAATCCGGCATAATCCGCAATGCCCACCTCCGTGGTGTTGTTGGTATCCATGAGGATTTCCTGACGTAAAAAAGTGACGCGTGCTGTAGGTAATGTAGGTGATGTATCTCCTCTTATTTCTACTCAGCAAGCACCGGGCTGCAAATTTATATGCTTGGCGGCACGTCTTTGGAGGTAGGATGTTAACTTTCCACGGTCCCAACTTTCCACCGGCCCCGTATCAGATAAAATAAAGAAACCCAGAAACGGTGCCAATGGTGCGAGTTCTTGCACTAATACGCCAGCCAGGCCGTCCAACGACGATGAAGTGAATTTGCGAGGGATAGCTCTAGTGTGTCACAAGGAGGGCAGTCGAGACCATCTTGCAGTTGAATGGTAGAAGAGCTCAGGCTAATGATTCCCTTCCCTTTATGGGTGGGTAGAGAGTAAGAGTCAAACGCTTTTCCGCTTGCTCCCCCTTACTTGCTGTAGGATGTATCCGGGGTGCTATCGGATTCAAATGCTCGATGCGATCTTCTGGCCCCCTCCTATATTGAATGCAGAGGGTGCTGTTGGGTTTTAATGGGTATTCTAGTGCCTAGCGCGTCCCATAGTATCGGATGAGTAAAGTCATTCGGTGTCAGTTTTTCCCTGAGAAAAAAAAGCTGGTGTGTCTCACATAGAGACAAACAGCTCTATAGAGATCCGCCTACCGCCTTGGCTTTGGGATTAGGGCGGACGTATAAGGGCGGACGCGATGCCCCAGCGTTCACTCGTGACTCAACTCGCCTCCCGAACGGGGTGGCGTCGCACACGGAACGGCAACTACCGCGCGTGTACGTATCATTATTTTTTATACAAATGTTAAATTTTTCACCTATTTATTTGTCATTTATTATTTGAAGTGTTTGTGTGCCAGAAACCGGTGGGTTCTGTGTTAGCAGCCTGTATACGGTAATGTAGTATATTTCCTTATATTTGTATTCCCACTTATTTCACCCCTATTTATTTCACGCGACGTTGAGAAGAAATATTGATATATTTGGATTAGCATATGGACCGTCTTTTATTTTTATTGTTATGGAGCATATTACACATTAGGATTTTTACTTGTGCTTACTTTACTGTGTGATATTTTAATTCATATCCCACTCAAAATGGAAAAATTCCCATGTTGCCATGGAAGTGGCAATAATGCCGGTAACATAGCTACTATATTTATACACTAGATTTAATTTAAGCCTATATTAATTAACTTGGAAGCAAATGTCACTTAAAAGAATAAATAACAGCTATTCTTCCAAAAAAATTAAATATTTTCAATTATTCTCAATTGTCTGTCACGATTATTTTCACAAGTAACCACCATTAATTTATCCTGAATGCTGTTTTATAAAAAGGCTAAAATCTTACTTGTAATAGCTTCGGTAGAATATATAAAAAAAATAAATGACTGTGCTTAGAATGATGCAACGAACTCTTTGGGTCACGATAGCATTTTGGAACTGTATACTTCTTTACTGTGCCCTTTACTTTATGATTACGAATGAGACAAAACCCTAACGCTAGGCTACGTAACGCTAGTTCGAATAAATATCGTTTTATGTTGATTAATGGTAAAAACAAGAGAGTTTAATAATCGAGACGTCAGTGTAATAGTTTAATTTTTACTGAAGTAAAACTCCTTTACGGACGCTTACCTTGAGCAGTAAGCCGCTGAATACGTAACGAGAGCGTTACGAAAAGTGTGAGCAGGCAAGGAGAATGGAAGTTGGGAGAGAGATATAAGTTATTGAAGATAAAGAGATAGAGAGAGATACGTTTGACTACAGTTGTGTGGTCTAAAGCACTCTCGTTTTTTAATATAACATTAGTGGCAGTACATTATTCACAAAAAATTTGAAACCATTGTTATTATATTACACATTTCAATGTATTTTGTTATATTGTATGAGTCGTTACGTATCACTTCGTTATGAAACAAAAAAACTTATAAAACATCGAATTGATTCAGATGTTACTTTTTAAAATAAAATTTTACGAAGCTTTTTTATTGTGATTGTATAGGAAAACAAAAATCTATTCATAGTTTTTTTTATATCTTTTACCTTCAGGGGAAGTAAACTGTAGTGTCTTTAAAAGAGAATAAATAATAAAGGACATATTCATTAAGAGCTTATAGTCGAGTGTACATGGTAGGAGACTTCCGGCTTCTGTATTGTTTGTAGTGAGCTTTTATTTTTCAAGTGCAACGTTTTAGAAAATAAAGATGGAAAAAGCGAGTTTCTTGTTACGTTTTTCGCTTGCAATATCTACATTTTTATATGAAGAAATAACTGTGAAAAAAGATTATAGCTACGTAGATGTTAGATTAGATTCTCGTGGGTATGGAAGAGTTACGTTTGGAGTTTTTCTATGGGAAATGATCTGGTTTTTTGTCGATTCCGAAACACTGGGTTGGGTTATTATTTAAAATACATTCACTTGTAAAATATATTTTAGGTTTGACTCTGTTTATGTTAAACAGGGTGTATACTGTATATTTATTATTACAATATGGTTGTGTGTATTTATGATCGACTAATATTTGATTTGTTATTGCTAGAAGTGTAAATAAGCAAAGTAAAAGAGGATTACAGAGCAAAACCGTATACAGTTAATCACATAGGGTTGTAGTAATAAATTTAAGACGTATAAATTAGATGTTTAACATGTCTGGGCAAGAAACCAATGATTTTACTATACCTGACTAGTTGTAATTTCAAAACAAACAAGTTATTTGACTTTGAAGACTATCGGCGTAAATATATAGTACGTAACTAACACATTATTGCAAAATAAAATATACACCCCGGCATATTTAGCGGAATATAAAAAAAAATTGATATCAGTATTATACTGATATCTAAGGTTATGATACTGATATAACGAATTTAAAAGACGTGAATCTAAGAAAATGTAACTGTAAAATGTATGAAAATCCCGACTTAGTAGACTTTCCACTACCACGAGATCGGTATCTACGTGGGTGAAACCACGGAGTATTGCTAGTTTTCAAATAAAATAATTGATTCATCAAAATATTTCAACACATGAGGACTACCTTCGAAACTAGTGTGTGCCCGGCAGTGGGACGTTAACATGCTGTTAAATGCCTTACCTAATATATCCGAATCACTTATGAGTTTGCCTCCACATAGTTTTTAGAAAAACGTTAAAAACATCCTACTACAAAAAGCATATTATAATATTGAAGATTATTTAAGTGACAAAGATGTGTGACTTGATTCCAGTTGCACACGAAAGCTAAACGCATTGTAACCTACTAAAACTATGTTTAAAGGAGTAACCGTTGAGTTTCTTGCTGGTTTCTTCTCAGCGGAATCAACTTTTCGAACCGGTGGTGGATTTATTACCCCAACGGACACACTACTGACGATTAAAAGTACTTTTAGAGCCTACTTGAAGAAAAAATATTTTGTTTTTATATTTGTTTTACTTAATAGATAACAGACGTTTAGTGTCTCAAGTTTAACGATAACTTTAATGTTTTCTCATTCCTAATGTCACAATTTCCTATGGGAATTTCAAAGTAATACGTAAAGGATCACTTAAGATACAAGAGGTCCAGTTCTAATCCAATCCATCTTGAGAGATGCTCCAATTAAATTTTGACATGAAACGAAATTGCAATACAAATTGTAATACTCTAAAATAGAGCTTATTTTCAAATGCTTTTATTAAATGAGTTGTTTAGATATAATACAATTGCCAATGTAAGAAGTGTTTCGATATATCCTGTAGTATGTTTCTAACTACTTTTGTATTTATTGCGATATATATAAGTGATTTTGAAATACAATCTTGTGACGTGATTTTTTAACTCATTTTGCGTCACTTACCATCAATTTATTAAATAAAATTAGGGTATATTTACTGATTAGACACTATAAGTACCTTATCACTTAAGTGTTGAAACGCAGTACTCTAAACTGGTACGTTATTACTACCTTATTCGGACCGGAACCACTCAACGTATTATTCGCTAATTGATATTGGTTTACATTAACGAAATAGCACTCGGGATATTGTTACAGTACTTCTATTAGTGAGGGTAAACAATAAAAAAATAATTCATGTTTAATATCCAAACTGGTTGGCTATATTTCTAAATATTCATCGGAAAATTAAATACTTAGCTAGTTACTTTTAATAGATAGTTAATGTAATAGTTTGCATTAATGTTTAATCGGTATTGTGTTTCAAATTCATTGTCAAATAAAAATATATAATAACCTTTGAAAGCACATAAGGTAGGTAAGTAAGGTAGGCGGCTCATTAATGTCCCACTGCTGGGCACAGGCCGCTTCGCTCCTAGAAGAGTGGGTTTCTTTTTTTTCTTTTTTTTATTGCAGACAGATTAGCGTTTGACTGTGATATCACCTGTTGATAAGTAATGACACAGCAAAGAAGAAAATACAGTTTTCGAAATTCATCCTACCGGGGATCGAACTCGGGACCTCTGCTAGCGAAGACCACTAGACCATTGGTCTTGGTCAGCTTGTTCAATGATCTAGTGGTCAGCTTATTTGTCTCCAGACAATAGGTCCTGAGTTCCAGTCCCGGGTCGGTCGATATTAAAAATTAATTTCAGTTTCTGCATAAGGTTTTCTGTTAAGACATTGTCAGAATCTGCCCGAAGTTGAGAAGATGTCGGTGAACTCCACCACTGTAACCGTCGTTCCTGTGCCTGATCTCTATGAGATTCTGTCCGAGTCTCGTCCCATCGAACTATGAGAGTGAAGGAATTGAGAGTGCATTTGTGTTAGCGCATACACACATTATGGTCTAAATGTAAATGGTCTCTAGAATGAGGAAGCTTATGCCATGCAGTGGGATGTTAATGGACTGCTACTTACCTTACCTTTCAATATATTGAATATAAAATTTTCGCAATTAAAAGTATTTAATGAATTGTTATTAGAAAAAACTATCTGATCACCAATGTCATCTACTAGAAGTTTAAAATTATATATTTAACGTTAAGTGAATGAAAAGTATTTCATTAACGATTGATATTTTGAACAGAATACTTACCTACAGGGAGAGTTTAAAGTGATAAGTAAAATACCGAAGTATGTCAATAATGATAATATATTAAGTTAGTTATCTATGAATTGACTGCCTCATTCGTCGATATTGAATTTTCTATTACGATTTTCTCAATATTTGTCTTGTGTTGTGTAGTAGTGTGTTCCATCCCCGTGCCTGATTTCTCTTCAGTCGTGTAGAATTGCCGTCACATTGGGTTATGAGAGTGCACTTATATAATATGCCTTCCAATCCGTAGTAGAGCAGCGTAGTGGGTAGCAGGTAGTAGTTATCTAAAAACCCTCTTCCCTAGAAGACAGAGCCCGAGGAGGCCTGTACCTTGCTGTGGGACGGTAATAAACTGCTACTTATCTAAGAAATTGAATTGTCATTGAATAAACGAAGGACGAAAAAAGAAATACATTTATATAAATACAACCAATACGTTTCTTAAATTGAATGTTGAATTTTTAATTCCTTGAGGGCATGTCCGTCTTCTAGATCCTGTCTTTTTATATTATAAGGTTCATTAATATTATTTCCCTGAATTAGACTTGAAAAAGTAACAAACAGGCAAGAATAGAGTTATTTTCTCCTTTTGTTTTTTAAAAGCCAATAAGCGAAAGCTTTTACAGAGAAATTTCCACTTAATCCTTCATCTGCGTCGAGATTAATTTACACAAACATGATGAAGTTAAATGTGTTTTCCAAAGTGGCTACGTAAGAAAAGTTTAATTAACTTTTATGTTTAATATGCAAATCCGTTTCATTTGCATAATTTTAACAGACTTGCGCGATTTTGTATGTAACTGCTGCCATGAACTGGTTTAAATTAATTCTATTAAAACATAAATATTTCTGTTAAGTGTTAAATTTAAATCACTGGGAGACAGCGGATGTTATCGGGAATAACCCACACTTTACAACTCGAAATTTGAATGGGAACGAGAAATTAATTGGATCCTAGTAATCTACGAATCCACTGGACAAATTTTCTAAAGGCTTTCACTAAAGCTGATGTTATAATAATATAAAATATGATAAAGTTTCTATGAAAAGTATATGAATTCCACCAAGTATGTTACATCATACAACCTCAGAGATGCATAACAGAATTTACTTAGTTATTTATGAATGAAGTAAAACTATAAAGGTAAGAGAAGAAGTAACTACTGTCAGGAGTAACAGCACTCAGAAGAGAGAGTTAACCTGTGACTCTTAGTAATAACTCAACTAATCCATTGCGTTATCTGCTGTTTCCATCCACATCTCCTGAAGAGAAAATTACGAAAGCTTAGTTAATATACTACAACAAAAAGAATAAATAAAATAGCATTATAAGATATAATATTACTTTAAATGAAAGCTAAATTCTCTTCATATATATATATAATCACGGTTAATAACTTCTGAACGTAAAGGCCTTTAGAATCGTAATTCTTGTAACATTTTTTGAATCTTATCCACAATAACCTGTAATTAATAAGCTACTATATTTATGGAAGTACATTTTTTTGGAAATTTTACATAACCAATATCATGTTAAAATGTTTAGTGTTAATAAAATTTTTATATTCAATCATTCAAGTTGAATCATGAAACTTGAAAAATACAGTTTTTGCGAATATTAATTAAATTAAAAAGTTTAACTTGCGAAAAATTTTACTTCGTCAACTCTTGAAAGTTTACGTGAAAAGCTTAGAGTTTCTGTATAAGGTGTTTAAGAAGTTGTTGCTTTTATATATTGATTTTAACGAGTAACACATTCAACTTATTATCTGAAAAAAAATATATATTACTTTAATGAAAATGTCTTTGTCAATTAATAGAGATCACTATAACATAATCCCCCATATAACAATACCCTTGTAAAAAAATATAACTAAGCCGGGAAAAGGTTTCGCTACATAAATACGCACTTCAGAGACTTTTGTACTTATCAGCCAATGGAATCACTAACCCGTGTCTAATATTTTGGGGTCTCTTCGCCTTTATCGATAATAAATTATGAGTAATAGACCCCCAAACTTCTTTACCTTTTTGTGTTACACTCGTGTGTTTCGTGAAAGTTTTAGGATTACTATACAATCGTGTATATTTTCTTAACTTTACTCGGTATATTTACCTTAGGGTGGTTAAAATTTAGTATTCTGTGATTACTTAAGAAAATATTTAGTTTCTAAAATAACACTGGATGCAAAGGATAAAATATTACATAATATATTTAATATATATGCAGGGGATATATGTTAAATGTATCTCGTCTATATGATTGTTGATGAGTAAGGTTGCAGAGCGGTGGTTTCCTTCTGCTTGGCCGTCATTATGCAGAAGGAGCTCCACCTCGCCGGGGATGGGATATCTAGACTCGACCAACCGGATGAAGAGGGTTCCGTTGGATTTTAGTGGGTATCCTGACACAGCCAGTAAGTTTGTAACTGTATCGACCTCACTCATCAATACTTAATATAATTTTTTTTTTTTTTTTTTTTTTTTTTACGTTGTAGGGTTGAAATAATAAAAATTGTAGTTTTATTTTAATTTTTTTAATATCTCTGCTGCTTCTTTATTAGCACGATGATCGTCATTCGACTTTGCTGGATAACTTGCAGCCAACTTTAGGTAATATTTTGCTTGATCTCCTTTGTTTAGTTTCATATAACAACATCCAATTCTGAGTAGATTAACGCTATAAAATCTAGGTTGTGCTGCTTCTGCCCTTAAAAAATATTCAAGTGCATCTTCATAAGTAGAATATGGCAGTGTTGAAAATAAAGCTTCTACGGTTTTACGTTGATGCCACGGTAATTCCGTAATTTGAAAACACCATTCGCCCAACATATGTAATAAACTGGCATCGTTTGGGTTCAACGTAACAGCTAACTGAAAGAAGATTTCTGTTAATATTTATGTTAAGTTTCGTTTCCAAAATGAATTTATTGCAAAGTTATAGTATCATGTATGTAAAAGTAGTTAATAATCATCGTTATTAACAACTATAAAGAGTTTGGCGGAAGGGGTATATCTTAATAGATTATTTTATAAAGAAAACTTCAATATTAGACGGTGTTTATTTGCTCAGGGCAAAGTTTTCACGGCTGCTTACCAGTGCAGTGCACCCGAGAGANCATGTGAGCAAGCCCACAAGATCAGTGTTCATTTGTCCATCACTGCTACGCAGAAGCTAACGCAACGCCTAGCAACATTCGGTCATGGCTCTAGCACTACCGATTAACGATGACGACGCTTATAGCGCCGGATCATCAATCAGTAACATTTCAGAAACCACATTGTACCAGCACTACTCTAGAGTCCTAGGCGTCCAAAGTTATGCGAGGCTCACTGCCATAGCCGAGGCTACAACAGGCCTGAAACACAACCCGTATCACCCAAAACAACTACAGTAACTTTGATTGTCTGCCGTCAAGGTGGAGCGAGGCTCGCTGTAACACAATGGCCACAGGCCTGAAACCCCGCCCTAACGACGAACAGCCTGGGGAAGCCCTTGAGCGAGGCTCGCTATAAAGATCGAAATCAATACAGGCCTGAAACCCAAGACGACCCCAGTACGCACCAAAGTAATATTCAGTACGATGTCTTACACTACTTCATGGAGTCACCTCCATAAAGTATCATTTAAGACACCATAATAAGCTGGAGTCGAACCCCAACCTCTCCTAGTGAAAGGTAGGATCGCAACACCAACTGTAGGCATGCCGAAGCACGCTCGTTCGAAATAGTCAAGATAAACTCAACTAATATGTGTATCGCCCCAGTAGTAATGTATGACATTTATTATTTTATTTATAATATTTAATTATAATTTAAATATTGTTTTAATATTTAAATTCGGTCCCTCTATTCGCTAGGCGCATAATCTCATACAATACATGCAGTCATACATTCGCGACATCTCCGTGCCGCGTCGCTTCGCGCCGCTCACCACTCCCTATATATGCGCGGAGGCTGTCGTGACGATCCGCGCGGTTCAATACACGAACGCGCCCCGTCTATACGTGAATCCGACTTTAATGATATTTTGTAATTATTTGTTGATTTAATCTTCTTAATATATTAATTTTATTTTATGATTAATAAATAATATATTTTTATACTCTTTTTATAATATGTATGAAAGTATGAAAAATCAATAAATATAATTATTTATGTACGGACGAGTCCGTTACAAGTTCTACACTCCCCGATGGAGGTTTAAATTTCATCCGGATTGCAGAAAGCAAAAAAAGTCTAAGTACGCTTACCTCACAAGAGATAATAGATCTTTTAATGATTTCTATTTTTTGCTTAACAGCACCTCTCTGCTATTAAGCCGAAACTTCCCACAAACAAGACCTAGACAAATGATAAAATCCAGTTTCCTAAATTTTTACCCTGAGAATTATATTTGAAGCCTCTATCAGCGAAGTCACAATATTATGCCGTCAAGATAATTAGAAATCCTCTGCATTTTATTAATTTTGCTATTGCCATAGGTTTCTTTTGTCTCTTGGAAATGCATTTACTCATCCCGCCTTAGGGATAGACAAGAGTGTGAGACTTACCGGTAATATTCAGTGATACCCTCATCATTCGGGAATGGAAGGATCAGAGGTTCGTTGAGGCATTCCATCCTGGCTTAGACGAATGAAGCCGGCTCGTTAATGCACTACAGTTGGATAAACCTCTGTTTCCGTTTCCTACTCCCCTCCGTCGGAGATACTGTGCTTCGACTGCATTCGCTCTCTCTCTCTCTCTCTCCTTACCGTGCCTCCTTCAACAAAATGATAGTTTCGAAGAAGGTAGCAATAGCATTTCAGGCCCGCTCGCTGGCAATAATTGTAACTATAATACTACTAATATATAACTTCGAGATGTCCTGACCTGACCTCAGCGACGTCTTCCCCCAAGCGGCACATTCGGCCACCGTGTGATGGACTGTTTACAGAAGCAACACAATCATGTCAGTTTGCCGACGGGTCACCGCCAACGATTTGGTGCAGGAATTTTCCGAGGCAGCCATGACCCAACCGACAGGAAAGCAATCCATGTCGTCTGCCTAGCCATTACTCCAAGTGAGGGTGGAGCGCCTCTACTATGGCCCCACCTGCTACATGGGACCTGAGGTCCTCTTTACATATTTGAATCAAGGATCTGTCAGCAAGGACCTTGACTCTACTGAACTCGTCGGCATCTGGTGTTTCCCCTCTGGCCCATGAAGCCGAGAGAACTTCCACTCTCAGAATGCTATAGGTTCTAAAAGTTACACACACTGACAACACTTTCTTAGAATTTATTCTATATGAATTACAAGCTAATGACTTTAACCGATTTTGCAGGTGTTTTACGGATAGGAAACGGATGTTGTTTTTTGTAAACGTGTTATAATGTTGTGCTCAGCTAAAATTCTTATATATGTTATGAATAATAAAAATTTGACTAAGTAATATATAAAAAGTTGTTCTAAATAATTGAATAGTCTTTTTATGGGATGAAACACTAAGCTGAGCCTAAATGATTAAATATCCTTTCGGAGTTTGGTTGAAACTGTAATCCAACCCATTATTAAAGTTACCCAACGAGAGGTAAAAAGGCCGCGTTTATCCTTTAATAGGATGACCTCTAAAAAATTGCTGTTATTTGAGATTCGCTTGTTTTTACGTCTTACTTTGATCTCGGAATTCACGTTTCCGTAATTTAATTGCTAAGGTGGGTTATTTGTTAAGAATACTGGAGATATTCTTAAAGAACCTTATTTGTTATTTCTTTTTATAAACATTTTTGTTACGTCTTTTTTAGACGTTTCTGTATGCGATGATTCATATTTTCATAATTTTGGGTATAAAGAAATACATTATATTTCTTGACAAAAAAGGACAGTTAGGTTAATTATTACACTTAGTTACATTAGTCAATCAAATTAACAATAATTTATTTACGACGCTTTCTCAAGGTTTTACCCGCTTAATTTTAGATTATAGGGGAATATAGTGAAGTTTGCACTAAGTGATATTGCGACAGAAATCATTAAATTATTATTTTTGCTTTATTACCTCTTTAATGAAACTATTTCTATGCACAACATTTGCATAGTTTCAAGGTCTATCATGGTCTATCGTACATCTTTTGGATTATATGTATAGATATTTTTTAACAAGCAAATTTATAAATTTTAATTAATTGAAAATTACTAAAAATCATTTACGTTAGTATGAATTACGTACTTAGCTAACTAAACATGCTTAATTAACACAACATACATAGCATCACGCCTCATTCCCATAAGGGTAGGCAGAGTCCACGTCTTTCCACATGCCACGATTCTTGCATATCTCCTACGCTTCTTTCATTCTCATTAATAATTAAACCTTTCATACAATCCTTTCATCGGTTTACAGTATTCTCTTGACCTGGCCATTATTTAAAATGTCCAGAATTTGGTCCAGGATCGTTCGCCTTGGTCTTCCCCTTCCAACTTTCGCAAGAAGTTTAACACTAGACATTATATATTCACATAAACACTTTGACTTACGCATAAAAATACACAGACACTGTTCTGTATTCAATTAATTACACTATCTAAATGAAATACATTATAAAATAGCAATTTCCGATTTGTGACTTACATCGCAGAGAAACTCTTTTTCCAAGCGGAAATTAAACGTTCATTGAATTTTTTCGCCATTGAAGTAGTCATCATACTGTAATATTGGACTTACAGTTAAAGCTAAGGTCAGACAGATAGACAAGCTACTCAGTAAGAACCTAGGCATTATAAACTTAAAACATGCTAGTGGACACACTGTCGTAAGCATAACAATTTTAAAATTAGATTTTGTTTATTTAATTACTTTTTCTGATTCGCAATAGGTCTTTCATGAAGTGTATAGTCTGTAAAGAGTTGAAATATTTTAATAACTGAGGACCTACCGTCCAATAGCAATATCAAATCAAATATATTTATTGCAAGATCAAGTGCAGAACACACAATCTTCTATACAATAAGGTTTTGAAATAATTGTTTCATCCTTATGACAGACATTTATATTTCTGTAAGTTACGTATGAGTACAGTCACATATATTACAGTTTATTTTGAAAAGTATTAAAACAGTATGAGTGAGTTTAAAAACTGTGTCACTTTCATTTAAATAATACTATAGTAATAACTTTTAGATATTAACCAGTTTTCAATTTATGTTTACATATATTAATGTTATTAATTACTTTTAGAGCGTTTTAGACACATCCGTTTGGCGATCTAATTTAATTTTATTACTTTTTTTGGTTAAGTGATCAGTATATTCGGCTACAAACATGAGGTTCTAGGTTCAATTTCCGGATCTGGTGAATTTAAAAATCGTTATTGAGTTTGTTATCAAAATTTTCTCAGTTTCGGTTTGCCGTCAATCGCACTATAGGTATAGAAAGTGCCTGCCAATCCGCAATGTGGTGGGTGTATGATCTAAAACTTCTCCTATGATCGAGGAGGCCTGTGCCCGCAGTGGGACCTTCATGGGCTGCTACTTACTTTACGTGCCTTACTTCTGGGAATTTAGTAAGAGAGTAGGAGCAGCGCAAATCTACGCCTCCTACCTCCTATAGAGTCCACCCTCTGCGTCTCATGTATCTCCTTTAGCGAAATAATAGATTCGCAGAAGGAGGCCACTGGCCTCCACTCCGTTTCGCTAGTAAGCATTGCGCCAACTGGACCCTCCAACGAAAGGTTCCCTCCGACCAACGACGTGAAAAGATGCCGCTGGGGTCCTCATGACGGGCATTCTATCAGAGTGTGCTGCACCTGCACCAGCCTATAAGAAAGAGATCCGTGGCCCGTAGACAACCATTTCTCCAGGTGTGGACGGATCGCCCCCAACGTAACCAGACCCACCGTTGGAGATTCCAGGTCTTCACGCCCCCGTTGAATCAGTGCTTTCTCTGCTAAGGACCCAATTCTCCCAGCATCGTCGGCATCCGTTGGTGCCCGTTCGGTACTTGCAGTCGCCCTGCACCGATAGATGGCTGCTATAATCTCCGCCCGCAGTTCTCAGGGTGGGTGGTTCTCAGGGTGGGTCGCCTGCCAGAAGAGTTTCCGCCGTCATCGAAATTGTACGGTATCCCCGTATTACCCTGACCGCTATTATTCTTTGAGCCCTATTACGTACCTTACTTGTCGTTATCATTATTATTTAATGATTCATTTACTAATAAACTATACAGTTCCAGCCAACCTGCACTGGCGGGTCCATGCTTTAAAAACTCTCTCTCCTATGATTGAGGAGTCCTGTTTTCAGCAGTGGCACGTAACCGGCTGTTACTTACTTAGGATACACTATGTTGAGGATTTTCGGTAGATTTGCTAATAGAAGATCTTGTGATAAATGAGTGAGTTTAGTGGTCCGACATCATCTTTGTCTGCCTGCCGGTAATGTATTAATGCATATAAATTGGTTGGGTACAAAGTCTATAAAGGATATCGGTAGAAATATTCTTTGTGTTTTATTTATATTGATTTAGGTACGTACCCACATGAGACCCAAGACATCATTTATCCTTAACATAGATGATTTAGGAAATAAAATTTACTAAATATATGCCTCGCGAGAAATCGAACCAGGTCCCGAAGAAAACGTAACTTTCGAAGATTGCTAACGCTTAAAAGTATGGGAATGACGTTTCATTTTTCGATATGTTTCGATATGGAACGTCATTCCCATACATATTTTAAGCTTTAGCAATCTTCGAAAGTTATGTTGTCTAAGGGCCCAGAGGAGTTTGTTTGAGAAGCCAGTACTTGCATGCGATTTCGTCAAAATAGTTACTTCAATGATACACTAAAAAGCAAAATCTGTTTCAATTTCTAATCAAAGCTTGTGATGACATTTTCGGTACGATTCCCGTTAAGTGATTATACAATCTGAGATGAAAGCGCGCTAATCTGTTAAAAGGCAATTTACCTTTTTTGGTTTCTACACAGCATCGTACCGATACACAAACCTCTTTGTTTGGCGGTACGTCTTCGCTGGTAGGGTGGTAACTAGCCGAGCCCGAAGTTTCCCATTAGTCCAGACTCAGAAAAACAACGTGTGTTACGAGTACTCGCTTTGTTACTATTAGCAAAGCGAGTACACGTAACACTGCGATAGAGAGGCCTTAAAAATTTTAATAAGCCGTATTTTTTTATTAGTGTACTAAGTGTAGGAAGCTTCGGCCGTTGCAAATTAGCGCAAATTACCGTTACTACAAAAAAAAGATTTCTGGTACAGTGTTATGTAGAAACTAGCGAGAAGTATATTATTTTCTTTCTTGACCCATTTTTAAACCGTGCCATCACTTGATCAGATGAGATTACAGTGAAATGTTAAACTGTTACCAATAAAAAATTATAAACTAGTTCCCCTTAACCTGTAGAGTTGTTTCATACAATTTATTTTACGTGACAATTACCATTTTCGCTGTAGTGTACTGCTAGGGCACCGATAAAATGATTACAATGGACTTTATTCATTTACGCTCAATATAATAACGGGTTGTTTTCATTATCAAGCTCGTTTCTTCAACCCTTTACCTTTGTTTTGGCCTTGATGTGATATTGAATTCCTTTGTTTAATCAACAAGGATAAATAATAGAGTATCTTGGGTCTTGCTTCGGTACATGACACAACACAATTCAATCAATTATTTGCTTAATCTTTGAGGTTCAATTTATTTGCAAGAGTCGATTTCTAGCCTTTTGGGAGGTATTTTATGTTTTATACGTACTTGTCTATTACAGCAGGTATCTGCTGCTAAAATTGTAACTAGCCACGATAGAAATCTCTAACTAGTCAAAAGTCAAATAAAAACAAACGTTCATCTAATTAATGTGAAAGACGAATTATTATAGAATTTACCAGAAATCTTGATCAAGTACTCTAAAAACTTCATACAAACCTAATTCATTTTATTATTAAATTCTTTATTATGAAATATAAATAAAGTGGCTATGCTAAATCGTATACAATATAATTTCTTATGTAAATGCGAGTACTCGCACCACTGCTCCAGCGAGGTTATCAAGGAATGGAGATGAGGAATGATCCGTTGGATTTTAATAAGCACTCTGGCTTAGAGCAGCGAATCCTAATTCTTCCATCGAGGAGCGTAAAGGCATTTTTTAACAAAAACATGCCAAGGTTTCTATAAATTTGCAAAATACATACATATATAACTCACACCTCATTCACATAGGGGTATCGAGAAACCACGTCTTTGCCACGATCCTTGCATATCTCCTTCTTTCATTCTCATGAAACCTTTCATACAAATTCGAAGGCTTACAGTACTCTTGACCTGGACCTCATTTAAAACGTCTTGGATTTGGTCCAGGAACGTTCGCTTTGGTCTTCCTCTTCCAGTTTTCCCATTCGATCTTGACTCGCAAGTCCCATTTTTTTAATCCAGTTCTGATGATGGCATCCGTGAGAAAACCGGATAAGTGTTAAATTTGCATTATGCATTTGCGCGACAAATGGACGAATAACTCAAGATCACGCTAACCGATTTCGATGATTCTTTTTTTTATTAGAAAAGATATACTTCAAGGGTGGTTTTGTGATAGTTTGGTTAGGTTCTGATGATGGAATCCAAGACAAAGTGACGGAACTCTTCAATTCTTAGGAGCAAATGAACGATACTCGGCAGAATCTTCTATAGGCTATCCAGATATTTGAGTTGCCTGCCGTAACTTCAGTATGGTCAAGTGCTAGTCGTAGTTAAATATGAAGATCAATGGATCTCCTCAACGGCTTACAGTAAAGGTGCCGTTTTTGGCAGAAAATGGACGCCGACTCCTAATTTAATACGAATACGAAGAATACTATAAAAGAATACGCAATTATTTCTTACTTTTTAGAGCAAATTAATATATTTGTAAGTTTCTTTAGAAGGCCGTTCTTTTATTGTTAAAATTTCTAATTATGTTTCAATCCACTCATACTTTTCAACGCTCTCATCTCTACTGCATTTAATTTACTATTATCCTTCTTCTGCCACACCTAACTTTCACTATCATACTGGCTATTCATAAAGAGATGCAGATCACCATTTACCATATTCCCTGTATTCAGTCTCCTTTCAATATCACTTTTAATACAATTTCCTACATTAACCCGAGGCCGTCAAAGTAGATACATTTATATAAAAAATATAGCCGAACCTAAAACCTGAATCATTATAGCAACCTTATCTATCACAGGCCACTCATAAGAGATAATAAACAGTGATCCATCAAAACGTGGTCCATTTTATTGCGACCTTTTACAGGATATTAAGTCGTTTAGTACTGAAATATGGCACTAGCTAGTGATAAAATTTTACTGCAGTATAGCCGGGCATAATATATTTATAATATATATACATGGATATATATAAAAGCGTAAAACGATTACTCACTGACTCATCAGATTCAAATTCAAAGTATCTTTATTCAAGGACGCCTTTACTATCTGATATATATATATCGTTTTTTTTCCCTATATTATTTCAATATACGAGTGAAGATTATATTAAAAAACGACTTACTATCTATGGTTACTAGGGTTCCTTTACGTCTTGTTCTGAGAAGAGCCCACAACAGTCGGATGTAAGTTTTTTTTCTCATCGTCGTTATGATATATATTTTTACTTTATTCTTTATCAATTAGAACAATTCATTCACTCTTATGCTTATTTATCTTCTAATGTAGTCCTTCAAATTATAGAATGGTTTTCTCGATTAGTTTTCTTTTAATTAATCTTTTTCTTCTGGGAGTTTGTTAAAGAGTATAGTATAGTATCAGGAGATCAGAACGATTGAATCGTCAGTTATAGGTTATTCAGCAAAATAATTTCCAATGTAAGACTGCTTATGATATTAAAGAACAATTTAAAATTTAATGTTACGTGAGTTCCGTCGCACCTTTTCTGGGGAAGAACCCATATCAAACTCATTCCTTTTCCTTTTTTACCACCATCGTAATAACATATTATAATATTGATTTATTGTTAAATTTCCAAGATTCTCTAAAATATCTTATTAAAGCACTTAAATAAACTAATGTCTAAATTACAGGAAATCAGTATCGGCAAACTCTGAAGTATTTGCACAACCTGTGTACCTTATCAAACTGCAATCACGTATACGAGTATGAGACTCGTAAACTAATAATAAAGCAAAGACATTTGCGTCAAGTTAAATGAATACGTTATAACAGGCAACAGCTGTTTGCATTTAAATCTAATTGAATTTCCCCTCATTTAAACTATATATCGTTGATTTTGGTGAATAATTTCATAAGCGTAATATTTTCGTGTGTTAGGTTTAGCTTTAAAGAGCTTTTTGTCCCTTAGTGAGAAATAAAAAATAACATACAACTAGCATATTTTAGAAGTTTGATTATTATAAAAGAAACAATGAATATTATACAATATTAATACAGTGGCAAATTAATTAACTTAAAGTGCTAGTGCATTAATAGCCTATTAAAAAAGGGAATATGGATGTTAAAATCTCATATTCAAATCCGTAAAACTGAAGCTGAAAACTGCAAGTTTAATTTTCAAATAAGTAAGAGATGTAATTTAACTATTTTCTTATAAAAGAACACATCGCGATTATTATTTACAGATTATATACAGCAAACTTAGTTTTACACTTTCTAATAGCTTAATGTCTTCTGATTTTATTAATCGGTAATCGGTTAAGAGCATCCTATAAAAATATACATACAGAGCATCGCGCTTCATTCCCATAGGAGTAGGCAGAGACAAGTCCTTCCACTTGCCACTATCTTTGCATATCTCCTTCGCTTTTTCATTCTCATTAAACCTTTCATACAAGTTCGTCGGTTTAAAGTACTCTTGACCTGGCTCTTATTTAAAATGTCCTGGATTTGGTGTAGGAACGTTCGCCTTAATCTTCCCCTTCCAACTTTCGCATTCACTCTTGACTCATAAATCCTTTTTGTCAGTCTCCTTTCATTCATTGTCTATACATGCCCAAACCATCTAAACATACCTTTCTCAATCTTAGTCACTACGTCTTTTTTATACCACAATACTCTCTTATCACAGTATTTCTTACTTTGTCAGTCAGTTTCAATCCACTTATACTTCTCAAAGCTCTCATCTGTACCGCATTTATTTTACTGTTGTGATTCTTCTGCTATACCCAACTTTCACTACCATACATAAGTGTTGGCACCAACACTCCTTCATGCACAGCCAGTCTGGCTCTTTGAGACACCATCTGGCTATTCATAAATGCGCGCAGGGCACCATTCACCATATTTATATATAAATACTAATATATACATAATTTTATTACGTAATGGAATTGTAAACATAAAGTATTCAGGTGGGGAAGAACTAATAATCGGCAATATATTAACAGTTCCACTAATTCTGCAAATTTCTTCGACGCGAACCATTTTAATTCATTGTTTGATGATATCTTTGATCAGATTCATACCACGGTAGAAATATGTCTTTTCTTGTCGATATATAAACGCAGTTACATAGATTGTAATTCAGACTTGTTAGCCGTTACAACTTTGAAAAGTATTGGGGAATTTAGACCTAACATATCAATAAAATGCTATGAGGCTAATTGACGCACGTTGCGTCGAATGCTATTCACTCGGCGTAATAAAAGGCCAACTATAAAAACTTGCGGTTTCCGTCGCGTGACAAACATTCGTATTCAAGTCTCCCTCGGGAAATTATGTAACATTAGACTGTCTCACATACTGTCACAATAAAGTCCAGGCAAACAAACATATTTAGTAAATCGCTGCCTTAATATACAAGACGAAATATACGTTAGGAGAAAACTCGAGGTTTACTCATATAACAAAGATTGAAGCATACGATAGGTGTAGTTTCCAAGAACAATAATCATTTGTCTGCTACGGTGCGATGAGAAATAGGAGACTACATGATTGATGTTTATGAATTTACAATAGTTTAGCTATGATGCACAAAGACTAATTAAACAGATATATTAAATGACTATGTGTATGTGCTTACGGCACATTACTTCCCCCTTTTATTAAAGAAAATATTACATAACATATAGAAAATATACCTATAGGTTAATCTTATAACAAGAAAGTTTTTTTATTTAGCATACATATTTTTAACAAGATAGCATACTGAGTTTTGGATTAAGCTCTACATATTTTTCTTATGCCAAATTGTCACTAAAATTTAAATATTTTATTAAACAAAAACAAATTAAGAAATCATTCTATTATGTGAACTACTTAGAAGATATAAAAGCGTGGGAGTATGTGAATAGCTCTAATCGATATAGATTAAACTAAATATATATACTGTAATTATGATGAGAAAAAAAGTACACCCGACTGAGTTTGTTCTAGGATCTTCTCAGAACAGGAAAGAAAGGAACCCGCTTAACTATAGATTTTAAATCGTTCCTTAATATCATCATCAGGCGAACATTGAAATAATACAGAGTCTCAAAAGAAATTTTATATATAGTGGAACGATTAAAACAAAAGTAAGCCGTATATAGAAAAATGTTTCTTAATTACTAAAATACACTTTATGGGAGCCTTATTTCTTAAAAATAATGTCGTCTAAATGTAGATCCTCTTGTTCTCGGCACTCATTTAATCGGACAGTATAATAACTTATGACGGCTCGGCAGGTAGACTCAGGGATGGCTGCCATTTCGTGACGGATATTTTTCTTTCAAATGTGCCAGTGAAGTCGATTTAGGGGCGTAAACTTTGGATCTAAGATAACTCCGTAGGAAAAGTCCATATCTGGACTGTGTGAAGGCTAATTTATACCACCTCTCCCGGAGATCAATTTGCCTGAGAAAAATTTCATGAACACGAAGCAGACACATTTTGGAAGTGTGTGAAGTTGCTCCGTCGTGTTCTCTGGTTAAAGCCAAGAAAGTTTTGCAGGTCAGGTACCAGGAAGTTGTCTAAAATCTCCACATAACGCTCTGAATTCACTGTAACTGCACACCCCCTTTTGTCTTCAAAAAAGTACGGGCTGATAATTACTCGCGCTGATATCGCAGCAAATACGGTCAAATGAAGGGGTTTTTGATGTTTGCGTTTCGGATTCGTTGCACTCCAGTAGTGTTTATTTACGTGGCCATTAAGATAAAAAAGGGTTTTACTCGAAAACAAAATTTTGGTAAACATTGAAAACCGCTTAATTTACGACTTCATGCGTCTGACCGGTATTTTGGGGCTTTAATTGTTACACCAATTTAATTTTGTAGGTGTGCAGCTCCATTGCGACTGAATTCCCAAGAGCCAAGCTACAGATTGACATAATCCCCGTGCCCCTCGGATACGTTGCATTCACGCAGTAAACTAAATAAATATAAAAATTCTTTTGAGGCACCTGATATATTAAAAGAGCGATATCTGACGAATCAAAAGTGCTGTAGCCTACTAGAGTAAAGATGTTTTGAATTTTATATAATGTTAAAGATTGTTTAAAAAATCACAATATTTGGACCAATGTAATCTTATAAACAACTATGTTCAAAGAATACCTGCCGAGTTTCTTATCGGTTTCTTCACAGAATCAATTTCGCAAACCAATAAAAGATTTGTCACGAACGCACAGACTAATAACTATTCAAAAGAAGTTATTAAATCTACTATTACTAAAGAATACTAATATTCTTGACTTAAGTAGGTCTGTATAACAAGATATTATGCAGTTTTATACGGATATACGGCCTCTATATATTTTTCTTAAAAAGAATTGTTTTACAGAAAGCATGTTATAATGTTGAAGATTATAAGAAAATGTTTAAAAGAATCTTGTCGGTTTATTTTAAGTAGAAACAATTGTCCAAACCGGTGATTTATCACTAAGGTACAGCCTAATGACTATTCAGAAGAGGTTAAAAAAATTGTATACGTAGAAATGGTACCATCTAGAACATACAACGGGTTATTTAACTGTAACAAATTTAAACCTTGTATCAACGTTTCTAAGACTCAATATATGCATTTAAAGTATTTTACTTGATTTTGTGTAAGTATTTCGAAGACCCTTTTCACTGTTAGCAGACAGCTACGAACTCAATGAGTGTCCAAACGATTTAAATATTTATTTTTAACTTCATTGCGATTTCCACCAGTTGTGAATGTTTGCTTAATATATACTCTTTGATTTATTAACATCCAATTTCTTTCCTATTTCTAATCTCCTTATATTCAATTGCTAATAAAATACTTTCAATGTGAGGGCGTCTTTAAAATCTCCATAGGGATTTTATTAAATCAAAACTAATGACAACAAAAGCGAGGGATACTGTTTGGTGTTGTAGCTACATATCTATCACCTATATCTGAAATTCAATCACATCACTGGATAGCTAATACTGTAAGGACTGTAACACATTTTTTTTATAGAAAATGTTAACCGTTACGATACGTATTACAACAGCAAACAACAAATTACATACAACAAATGGCCATGTCCATAACACAACCCTTTTTTATTTCTGCACTTAAGTTTGAAGATATTTTGCTAATATTATATAGCGCCATTTATGGAAAGCTCACGTAAGAGGTTTCGTTTTAAGAAATTACTTTAAAAGATCATTCTAGAAAGCGAATGTATTCACTTTAATTCTCTTCTATAATGTTTATTTTTATCATTACTAAAGCAATAAATGAAAAAAGCTACTAAATGGTAACAGGTATCCTCTGATAAACATATCATATTATAATCACTAGCTTTCTTAAATAGTATTAGCAGAATTAGACCAGATTGTAAATCTTTATCTTGTTTACTAGCTAATGGTGATGATTGTATTTGTAAATATTCTATTATAGGAAATCAAGCATAGTATAGTACTTTTAGTGAATTACTTGCATTGCGCGACTCTATCTAAGAATATAGTACTACCAACATTTATCTACGTTTCGATGTATAATTTACAAAATCCCCTTCACAAGATTGGATTATAGTGTCGCTTACGGAGTCCAGGCTATCTGAGAGTGAATCGACTAACTAATTTAGAGTAATTTCGTTTATCTAACTTAATAGACTTTAACAAGCTTAATATGGAAATTGCATTGACGCCGCATTGAGCTTAACTTGAATTATCTTATGACCCATAGGAGTATATGCGTATTTATGACTAAATATGAGGACGTTTATACATATATAAAATCAAAAGGGAATCGCAGAAGCAAGAAAGCAAGGAAAAGTACCATTAAAATTTTATTGAAGACTGAAAGTTGATAGTTCAATTCCATGTGCGTCACGTAAAAAAGATAGAGTATAAAAGATTGATACATATGTCTCTCTTTAAAGACTTTTCTATAGAACTTTTAAAGAAGAATAATTCCGTGACTCCGTAACTTTAAACAGTTACGTAGCGCATGTAATAGAAACGTAGAAAAAAAAAATTTCCTCGTCCTCGTAACAATTTTGATTGATGCTCCATATCTATTGGTTGTAATGTTATATTATAACAGCCTACAACCTTCCATGCCAAATAGGTTATCCAATACTTAATAATATTACAATTCGAGCCAGCATTTGCTAAAATTTACTAGTTCTAAGAAACAAACAAACTCTTTAGCTTCATAACATTAATATAGAATAACATACAGTAAAAAATTTTGAGGTACATTGTTTAATCCCTGTTACGATGTTTTGTAGCAATAAAAGTAGTTTCCAGAACTTAAAATACGAATCGAATCCAGGATTTCTACCTAGCAAACCGTGACGCTCACACGATACTGCGAACAATAATTATATAACAATAATAATAAAATTTATCGTTGCTGTGGAAGAATAGCGACACAATTTCAATAAGTTAATTTTTACAGAAGAGTCATTCGAAAATTAAACAAAACGGTAAAGCCAAATGATATTTTACGTATGACAGGTTTTGTGCCTAAAAAACGTCTCAATGTGTGTTTTATTAAAGGAAAAGGATACACCGCTGGGTTCAGGCCTCCTCACTCATAGGAGAAAGTGTATTTAGAGCATAGACCCACCATACTGCCCCCATCTCTATTATCCCTTCACTCTCATAGTCCGATGGGACGACACAACGACATGATCTGATTAACATCAGGTGCAGGACTGACGGCTAAACGTGCTCTCCCAGGCACGGGAGTAGAGCACACCGCCAACTTCCCAACTTTAGGCAAAAATTGAGAATTCCTTAACAAAAAACTCAATTTGTATAAATTATCGCCGAACAAACTGACCCCTAGACACTGAGGTAACGTTTTATTACTACACACTATCTCATTTCTCACAAAAGTAAATACTATACCACAAAAGGGTCCTTTTTTAGCGTGTGTTTAACTCAAAATGCATAAAGAAAACGTTACTACAAATATAAAATTTTTGAGTGGCGATTGTTCTACATTTTACTGTGTCTGTGAATAAAATTATCTAAATATCTACACTATATAATTATTCATTCAAAGCAGCGATGTCAAGGTACTTGTTGTTATAGTGTCACTGTTCCTGAACCTTAATTTGTGTCGTGTCGTAATTAAATTCAAATATTCAGAGGCGAGTAAATTTTGATTGAACGTAATGTAAACGTCGATGTACAGTTCTATTTAGATTGGACACTGTTGGTTGCGAAATTGGAAATTGTATTTCTAAAATTGCATGTAGTTAAGTGACGAAATCTTCTTTGGCTTGATTGGTTTTAAAGTAAACAATAACAATTTTCATTACATTAAATTTAACGTCACGACGTAATTTGATTACATCATACGATGTACTCTATCTTAGATAAGGTTTAAAGATCTATATTCCAAGAAAAAAAAACATTTCATAATAAATTACATACTTCAGAGGTCTACATATCATATTAAAAAACTAAAGATACTTTATTTATACTATTGAAATCTATTGTTCATATATCTAGTAGGTTTCATAAAATAAACAACTCATTTAAGGGTAACTGTATAAGTTTCTATAATAAACTCCCCCAAGCCGTTCTAGAGATGTCAATTAATAAATTCAAAGCCTTTGTTAAAAGAAAGTTGATATAAAAGTCGTATTATAAGTTGCAAGATTACTTAGACGATAGAAACGCGTGGGAGTGAACGAACTGCTCTAATTTGAATTGAAATATATGAAACTAATATGATATTGTAATGATGAGGGTAACAAAAAAAATACCTGACTGAGTTTGTTGTGGGTTCTTCTCAGACCAGGGCGCGAAGGAACCCTCGTAACTTTAGATTTTAAGTCATTCTTGAGTACCATCATCAGACGTATTTTAGAATCAGAGTGTGGAAAAAAAATATTTGACGATTCAAAACTGCTGTAATATGCCTTTTTGAATAAAGTTATTTTGATTTGATTTCATATATGTTTTTCACAGATTTGTTGACAGGTGTTTTGCTCTAATCGAATTTGGATACAACTTCTGTATTCCATTAATCATATAAAAGCTTTTACGGTATTAATTAAGTTGATCATCGAAAAGATTTATTATACAGTAATTGTTTGCACGACAATCAATTTACTCTGCAGCGTCAGACTTGCGACGTGAAATATCCAATTTATCACTCGCTTGCATGTTGTCATTGTGAAAAGAAATAAGGTATTATTTCATCAATAAGTCTTACAACATATGCAATGTAATACATTCATGGAAGTCCAGGGATATAAACAAGTGCTTCAAATATAGTAAAATCAACAATTTCCCTTTTCTTTAGATACTAATCTATAAAATATTTCATGCTCGTCTTGTCGTTTAGAAATTAATTAAATTTAAAAGTCGTTCAGAATTGTTTTTATTTCACTTGTTTTTGACATTTGACATTGACACCATCAATTTCTGATCGTAATTTTAATATTTAACGGATATTACCGGGAATCTAGGCGTAAAAGTAAGGTAAGGTCTTTTTGATAACGAATTATTTTTGTTCTGGTTAAGTTTTGACCACATTTTTTACTACATTTTGCAATGTCATTTAGCTCTTTTATTTATTCATGCTAAAGCGGTAAGAAGTTTGCCGGTTCAGCAAATATTTTATAATATTTGAAAAAAATAATTAATTAATTATATTTGGTCAATTGGAAAGTTGGCGATGTGATCCACCCCCGTGCCTCGTAGAACACGTTAAGCCGTCGGACCTGCGCCTGATCTCTCTCTGGTCGTGTCGGATTCCCGTCACATCGGACTATGAGAGTGAAGGAATAGAGATTGCAGTTGTTATGTACTATGCCTGCCAAACCGCAGTGGAGCAGCGTGGTGGGTCTATGCTCTAAAAACCCTCGCTCCTTGCAGTGAGGAGGCCTGTGCCTACCAGTGGGACGTTAATGTGCTGCTACTTACTTTACTTTTTATATTTGGTCAATATGGGGAATTATTTCATTTTTTAACTTTAATAGACTTTAGTCTGCTATACCAATATTGGTAAAAAAGTTAAAAGTGCTCGAGTACAAAAGTACACATGTCAGAAGTGAAACTTGTATGGCCAAATAATTTTTCAGTCTTGTATATATTTATACAAATCTAAAACTTTTTTAAGGTTTTCCGACACTTAGAGGTAGGGTAAAAGGAAGATATGTTAGAAATTTAACTGTCTAAACTGTCTAAAATTAATACAAATAATTTATTGAAATCTCAAAAGACGAATTGTAAATAAAAATGCCGCGAATTTTTGTCAATATTAGAAGTTATTAATTAGAAATTTAGAAATGTTTTATATTTTACGAAAAATAGTATTTTAAATTATTAAATGACAAGTGGCAAATTGAAATGCCACATGTTATTTGTAAATATTAAAACTACCTAACGCTTTTTATGCTAATTCGTTTGAAGGCAAACGAATTAGCATAAAAAGCGCCGCACATCTTCGTGACGCTAATCACGAGTTTCATCCGTGAACATTTTACCTAAACTAAAGGAAATCTAAAAAATATATTTTTCTATCGTATTTGTGTATACAAGAATAAAATCTAATATATAAAATTTTCATGTCACAATGTTCGTTCCCATACTCCTCCGAAACGGCTTGACAGATTCTTATGAAATTTTTTATTCATCAGCTATTTGTTTTTCCAACCTCTAAATGTTAAGGGTAATCCGCCCCAAAATTTTATTTTTTTAGTTTTTTTCACTTTTGTAATCACCATTATTTTTTTCAATAGCCACAATAGTAATTATTTGGCAAAACAACGTTTGCTGGGTCAGCTAGTATGACTATAAAATATTAATAAAGTTAACTTTAGCTTTACTTCAGCCGAGTGGTCTAAAGCACACTCATTTTTGGTAGAGTTGTATTATTATTTTATGTTTAAATATAAATTCATTGTCGTCATGCATTGTTCTAGTGTTGAAATGTTGTCAGTGTGATGTGACAGTGCAACCGTCAGACCGTAGTTGTATATGGGGTATGTTTTTGTCATTTGTGTCCCCATTTTACGCGTCACGCGCGAATGGGCCTTTAGGCATGATTAAATGCAAATGCATTTGTTTTATAATCCAACGCAATACACATTCAGCTACACAAAATGAAAATAACAGCCTTCCAAATGAAATATTTCTGTTCATTCGTTGAATATATCCTGTAAATATATGTAAAGTATTACTTCTACCTTTTGCACCACCTATCTAAACGCTCTCAACTTTGTCTCCTTCCTTAAGGTTGTCTGAAATAAATCGCTACAAAGCAATCGTCGCTTCAACCGATGGACGTCCATTGCTGGACATAGGTCTCACGAAAGGATACCCACAAGGCCCGATCTTGCGCCGCCTGACTCCAGCGGCTAACGGCGACCCTCCTTATATCGTCGGTCCATCTTGTGGGGGGGGGGGTCTTCCTACACTACGTCATCTGGAGCGGGGTCGCCATTCCAGTACCTTCCGGCCCCAACGTTCATCGGTACGTCGGACTATGTGCCCCGCCCACCGCCACTTCAGGTTAGCGATTCGTAGGGTATGTCGGTGACTTTGGTTCTGCTACGGATCTCCTCATTTCTGATTTGATCGCGTAGAGAAACTCTGAGCATAGCTCTCTCCATCACACGCTGAGTGACTTTGAGCTTTCAAAGGAAGCCCATAGTCAGAGACCACGTCAGCGACCTACAGGTCGGAAACGTGGTCGCTGACAAAGCAATAAAACCGCTTATTTTGCAGCACAATTGATTAATTTAAGTTTCCTTTTCTATGTATTTCTAAAGCGTGGTAAGGTTCAATACAGTGTTAAGTATATAAACGAGATTAGAACATAAGTTCCTTTACGTCTTCTGCCGATTGTTACTTGTAGAATAAGGTAATAGTTAATTGTATTTATCTTTTTTGTGTGTGGTAAATTTACAAAAATCGATATTTACTTCATAAATATAATCTAAATGCGTGAGCGGATAATAAAATTTCTAAATTTTAGTGTTACATATCTGTGAACTTTGTAGTTAGTCTATGAATAGACTCTATCGCTACCCAATCGCAGCTTCGGCGTGGGGGGGGGGAGGGTATAGACGCCAATGGGTGAGAAAAAAACCACGTGAATAACAATATTGGATAAAGGATAATTAATTGAAGTACCGAAACAATAACAACTCTATACCCGACGTGAAAGGACATTACATTTAGTATACTTATTACAACTTCAATTACTAAAACCGCACTACAAACTCTAACAAGCCTTCGTAAGGGTTTGTAGTGGGAGAAATTTCAAACATAGTAGATAAGTAGAAACTCCTCTAATGGACGGACTTCAATTACTTATTATCGAAAGTAACACATAGCAAAATCGCTTATTTCTAAACTTCTAATTACGTAGAGGTTTAAAATTAGAGAAATTTTAATTGTATTGGACTAGAACATTAATAGGGACGATCAAGTTTAGTAAACTTCTATTAAACTGATCCGATTGCTTTAATTACAATCACAGGTTAGAATTATTGACAAATTGTCTTAGTAGTTAGAGTTGGATGTGAAAATAAACTTAATTGTACTGAATCAAAACCTTTAAAATAATAAATTTAAATGAATTACTTCAAATTAAAAGTTCTACAATTCCTACTAAACTTCATAGTCATTAAATAGAAATCGTATTATTAGCTTTTAATAGATGGCGTCGTATAATTTTATGGAAAATTATTGTAAAAAAATCTATATTAATCTCTAGTGTCACTTAAGGTAAGGTAAGTAGCAGCTCATTAACGTCTCACTGCTGGGTACAGGCCTTCTCACTCGCATGAGAGAGGGTTTTTAGAGCGTAGACCCACCACGCTGCTCCACTGCGGATTGGCAGGCATAGTACACAAGTGCACTCTCTATTCCTTCACTCTCATAGTCTGATGTGACGGGAACCCGACACCATCGGAGAGAGATCAGGCGCAGGACCGACGGCTTTACGTGCTCTCCGAGGCACGGGGTGGAGCACACCGCCAACTTCCCAACTTCGGGCAAATATTGAGAAAATCTTAATAGAAAACTCAATATTGATTTTTGAGTTGGCCCGACCCGGGACTCGAACCCAGGATCTCATGTCTGTAGTCGAACATGCTAACCACTAGACCAATGAGGCAGTTTTCTTTTATTACCAATAAAAAAAATAATTTATACTTAAGTGGTTGAATAAAAATTACATACTAACGATTGATTGTAAATTGAACAATGTATATATTTAAGGAGAGTGTAAGCTAATAAAATTTTGAACAGAGTTGCTACATTACACATATGTAACGAGTCACTCTACAGTTAAGCAGCGTTGCGGATCTATGCTTTAAAACACTCTCTCCTTTAAGTCAGGAGGCCTGTGCCCAGCGGTGGGACATTAATAAACTGCTCACCTACCTCATGTGTGTTATTCTATCGTTACATATTTACTAGATAGGAACAACGGTGAGTCTAAAAGGTCTTTTGTTGTTAACTAGGCCATGACGTCATCGACCAAACAATATCATGGCGGATTGAGTTACAAAAGCAACAATCTCTAAGGCTTTACACAACGTATGTGTTATTTTCCTATAAATAGTTTGAATACTTTTGATCTGACCAAGAAGGAAATCAGTATTGAAAAACGCAACATTTAATACCTCAAGTACTGAACAATGATCGGTACTTGTTTCTATAATTAACTAGCAAACCCGACAGACTTCGTTCTATCAAAAAGATTTGGAATGTAGCAGATTTCAGTTTTACGAATGATTTTCGAAATCAAATTACAGTAGTAAATATCTATAGCTCTTACATTTTTGTGAGTATTCAATTTGGTCGGGTTGTGACTATTCAATTGATTTTGAACTTTGTGTAGCGGTAATAAAGTGCAAATTGACTCTTTAACGTTCGGAATATACCTACATTGCTTAGACAACAGTGAGTACTTGTAATTTATTATATATAATATAACTTTATTAAATAGCAATAAAGGTCAAATTGACTCTACATTTTAGTTAGAAAACGTTTGTAGGGGAAACAGAAGAGGGTTGTCTTTAGGGTTCACCTGCAATTATTCGAACTTTTCTCGCCGTAAAAATCATCCTTGGACTTCAACGAACATTTAAAAAAAAGAATTGTCAAAATTGACCCACGCGTTGTTGAGTTATGCGCTTACCAACACATTTTGCAATTCATTTTTATATTATAGATTAAGATGGGTAAAGCTAAGGGGAAAAGGGCATAGGAAGAAAAAAATTAATTAGCAAATATTAAAGGCAAGTCATTGACTGTTTGAAATAGTGATTACATCTTGCAATGGATAGAAAAGTGTTAAATAATCTCATATTATTTTAAAACTTTGTAGAGTGTAATACTAATAAAATAATTAGACTCGCAATTGTAATTTTTGTCAAATATTTTCTCATTATATCATACTGTAGTATGATTTAGTAAATATTTTATGAAATGTGAATTATTGGTAGAATAACAAAAGTGAATGCTATAGACAGACAATTAAGTAATTTATAGGATACTTCCTGTATCACACACGTAGATACTTATTCCGTTGAAATATGGAGAAATCTGAATGGTATTTGAAATTAAAGCCATATTTTGAAGTGAAACTTCTTTGGTAACATTTTTACGGATGAAACGCGTGGTTAGCGCCACGAAGATATGCAGCATTTTTTATGCAAATTCGTTTGAAGGTTAGGCAGTTTTAATATTTACAAATTAGATGTGGCATTTTAATTTTCTACTCGTCATTTAATAATTTAACAGAAAATATAAAATATTTCACAAATTCTGTTTTCTAAGTTTTAAATTCAAAAACAAAATTTAATTAATAATTTCTAATGTTGACAAAAAAACACGTGGCATTTTTATTAACAATTCGTCATTTGAGATTTGTATTAATTATCGACATTTTATATACTTTAATGACAATTAAATTCATTAAATTCCTAACATATCTTCCTTTTTCCCTCCCTCTCTTAAAAGTCTCGAAAATCAAAAGTTTTAGATTTGTATAAATAATAATTAACAAGACTAAAAAATTCGTTTGCCAAAGAAGCTTCACTTTGATATGTGTACTTTGTACGCACGCACTTACGTCTATAAAATGTACAATAGGTTACCTGAGAACATACGGAAATGTCATAACATCAGTATATTTAAAAAAAATGCACGTCTTTGTGATTTTTAAAACATTTTATATTAATAAGTTATTAAGTCTTGCACGCCGTCTTTAAAAAATTTTGTATTGTCAGTTTAAAACATCCTTAAATCCATATTATTTTTATTTTTTAATATAGCTGACAGTTTAGCGCCTGACTGTGATGTCATTTGATAGTAAGTGATGATACAGTTTAAGATGGAAGTACGTTAATCTGGTAAGAGGCGATATACCCTTTATCGTTTCCACACACACACTGGTTTCTACCAGACCACAAATATCTTTGTTTGACGGTACGTTTTTGCTGGTAGGGTGGTAACTAGCTACGGCCAGTCCAGACCAGACTCTGAGATATTTGAAAATATAATTTCCTAAATTCGTCCTACCGTGTATCTAACCCAGGACCTCTTTTAGCAAAACGAATACTCGCACCACTGCGCCAACGAGGCCGTCAAAAACACACGCATGAAACAAACGTAATTTCATTAACATTATTCATTATACAATCATTTTGTAGTTATACAGTCACATACTCACGTACAGAAGAATTATACATATTAGGGATAGTCTGCGAAATAATATTGACGTCATAAACATCAAGTTACGTCAGTATGTTTCTACCTTTAACAATACGTACGGGAATACTAAAAAATTAACCGACCATTCGTATGTATTGCTGTAAGCTTGCCTTGGCTGATACAAATTTTGTACGCCTGGGATAAACGTTTATTATTGCAACAACAGACTTTGCATAATTTTAGAATATAAAATTAGCCCGTTCTGTTTTAGCATTTGCTTAAAACTCAAATGTAAATGTAAAAACAGTACTAAAGTTTGATAATACTAGTTTATCATAAGCTTTGTACCGTTTAAAATTTTCAAGTGGAATATATCGTACTAAAACCGTGCTGCTCTTTCTAAAGTAATTCTATTTGCATTTTTATATAATAAAAAAAGTGTATGTGTACTTACTTACAAGCGTTAGAAGTTATACTTCTTTGGCGTACCAAGATAAAAATCTTTTCAAAACTAAAATGTTGACTACGGCTAACTTCAGGGTACGCAGAGCTCAGAGAGTTATAGCGATTAGGATAATACGGGGGTACCGTACAGTTTCTTGGACGGAAGCAACTCTCCTGGCGGATGACCCTCCGTGGGAGCTGCGAGCAGAGGTTCTAGCAGCTGCCTATCAGTGCGGGGTGGCTGCAAGGACCAGAAGGATGTCAACTGATGCCGAAGAGGTCCAGAGGATCAGGGCCTCAGCAGACAGAGCTCTGATCCAGAGGTGTCATGAGGATCTCGGATCTCCTACAGCGGGTCTGATCACGGTGGAAGCGATCCTTCCCCACCTGGACAATTGGATATCTAGGGGGCACGGATCTCTCACTTACAGGCTGGTGCAGGTGCTGACCGGGCATGGTTGTTTCGGTAAGTACCTGCATCAGATTGTTCGCAGGGAGGTAACGCCTGCCTGCCATGAGTGTGATGCACCTGTAGATACAGTGCAGCAAACTCTGGCAGAATGCCCGGCGTGGGGACCCCAGCAGCATCTATTGACGTCGTTGGTCAGAGGATACCTTTCACTGGAGGGCATAGTTGGCGCAATGCTTACCGGTGAAAGGGAGTGGAAGGCAGTGGTCTCCTTCTGTGAAAGTGTTATTTCGCTGAAGGAGGCACATGAGAGGCACAGGGAGAACGCTGTAGACGCTCCTTTACTTCGGCGCAGGAGGTTGGGAGGTAGGAGGCGTCGATTTGCGCTTCTCCTTCCTCCTTCTTAAGTTTCCCAGAGGAATCTTCCGGAGTGCCAGGGTAGAGTTGGGTTTTAGTGGGTATTCTGCTTTACCAGCGAGTCCCACACTGCCGATAAGATTTTATTCTGATCGGCGTGAATAAAGGCATTTCCCAGCATTAAAAAAAATGGTGTCGGTTTTTTTGTGACGGTGTGCGAGCGCATCGTAAAAATTTACTCTCATGATTCCCTAACGCGTCAAAAGAAGTTTAACTTATTGTTTACGTAGATACAATCCCAGATATACAAATATACAGATTAGATTTAGATTTAGATTTTTTTTGTTTGTTACCTCATATCTTCCGACTGGGTGAACCGATCGTGATGATCCTTTTTTTATTAGAAAGGATATACTTCAAGGGTTGTTTAATGATATTTTGGTTAGGTTTTGATCATGGGATCCTTGACAAAATGACGGAGCCATTAAATTCTTAGGAGCAAATTAACGATACTCGGCAGAATCTTTTATAGGCTATCTGGATATTTGAATCACCTACCGTAACGTTGGTATGGTCAAGTGATGGTCGTAGTTATATATGTTGATCAACAGAACTCTTCAACGGCTTACAGTAAGGGTGCGATTTGTCACAGAATATATAACTCTCTTTAATCAAATGGCAATGAGCTTACGTTTGTTGCTGCATTGTAATATTTATATATATATATTTATATATTTATATTTATTTATATATTATATATATTTATATATTATATAGGTGTATTATGTGGTAGCCCGAGTGGGTTCGGCGGGGAGAGGGAAACTTTTGCGTATTAGTGATGTGCTCGATTACCATATAAAAGACTGGTGATAGCGAGGTGGCTGAACAACTGATCTGTAACGTATAAGGTTACGGGTTCGATCCCGGGTGTGGCGGTACTAATGTAAATTTCACTTTGTAAAGTTGTTTTATTTGAACGGAGCTGCCTAATAGGAACGTTTTTTAGTTATACACATATTCAGACAAATTTGTCAGTGTACTACAGATTCAGTAAAAATCATAAAATAAATGAAAGTTTTAACAAAAAAGAAACGCGTTCAAAACAAACTGTTACAAATATATTAATATGCTCTAAAAAAAGCAAAGTAAAAAATAATTGCGTATTTTTTTTTCAACTGCTTCATTGGTCTAGTGGTTAGCATGTTCGACTCATGAGGTCATGAGGTCCTGGGTTCGAGTCCTGGATCGGGCTTATTCGAAATCGATATTGCGTTTTCTATTAAGATTTTCTCAATATTTGCCCGAAGTTGGGAAAAATTTGGCGGTGTGGTCCACCCCCGTGCCTCGGAGGGCACGTTAAGCCGTTGGTCCTGCGCCTGATCTCTCTCCGGTCTTGTCGAATTCCCGTTACATCCGAAGGAATAGAGAGTGCACATGTGTACTATGCCTGCCAATCCGCAGTGGAGCAGCGTGGTAGGTCTATGCTCTAAAAACTCTCCTCGGAGTGAGGAGGCCTGTGCCCAGCAGTGGGACGTTAATGGGCTGCTACTTAGTTACTTAATTTTATTATTTTTTCGAGTTCTTCTTATTTTTATATTTGAAGTCTGTATCGGTACCTACATATATAACTATAGATTGTAACTACATATACAGCTATAGGTGTGAGCGGCGCCGGAGCTGCCAAGTGGACAAGCGGGATAGACCTACCTAGACTGACGCCGACTCCGAATATAAGAATACAAAGAACTTAACGCAATTATTTTTTACTTTTTAGAGCATATTAATATATATGTAACAGTTTGTTTTGACGGCGGTTCTTTTTTTTATAATTTTTATTTATGTTTATTATGGTCGAATATCGACCATTAGGTAACCACTAATATATTTAACTATATATAAACGTCACGATTGTCATTTAATCTTCAAAACCGCTAACCAGTTTCTAAAGATTTTGTAATATCTTTGTTCAAATTTTATACTAAAATATAACAAATATGCAAATTTATATAATGTAGATAATATTTTCGAGCAGTATAATGCATGTTACTATTTGCGATATGTATCTATTCGCGTATGAAATGCAAGCTCGCCGCGCGGAATGTTATTAATTAGGTACTGTCGGAGCGAACGCGTGGGCCGCGTTAATTAATTGTAAACACCAATACGGCAATTTTGTACATCAAATTTGTTTTTTATTATTTGATATACCATTAATATATACTGTAAAAACAATTTATTCTTTCAGAATCTAATAGTACAGGAGCCCGGGATGCGAAATATGCAGTTACTCGAGTATCACGGGTAGAGTAGAAATGTGAAGTCTATATTTTAAAACGACAAAAAAATATGTTAAATTTTCCTTTTTCTTGGAGTAGAGAGCGTATAGGACTTAAAAAAAAGCCTTGTTTATCTAAGACTTTAAGGAAAGAAGGATGTGTTAGGAATTTAATGAATTTAATTGTCATCAAAATATGTTATGTTGAAAATAAATTATTGAAATCTCAAATGACGAATTGTAAATAAAAGAGCCACGTGTTATACGGTTTTCTCATAGATTCCATCATCAGAACTGAACTAAAAAAATAGTACGCTTAGACAAGCACCACCTTTTATATAAAAAAGAATCACCGAGATCGTTTCACCCAGTCGGACGAAATGAGGTAACAAACATATAACGCTGCACATCTTCGTAACGCTAATCACACGTTTACTCCGTACACATTTTATTCTCATGCGCCAATAGTTTCACTTCAAAACATGAAAATACTCTTTCGCGTCAGAAATTCATAGGGTATATACGAGCATTTCTGATAACCAATAATTCATAATCTGGCGATTAATTAGTGGCCTTGAAAAGGGGTAATAAAACAAAACTAAAGTTATTCGAGTATGGCAGATATTCAAAGTGAATAAGTAATTAAGTACAAAAAATGTCCTCTGAAGTCTGTCTGTCTGTCCTCCTAGAATATCTGACGATTTATATGATGCGTTCGAGTTTTACTGAGGGTCACTTGTTTTTTATCAATCTGACGGGCTGCTTTTAACAAAACCCTCTATAAATGGTTCATATTTGGTAGGAGTACATTGCCAAGTGTAAGGTTTATAATTTTGTGACGCGCTGGAGGAACGCGCAAAATCCCCATGGGCTCTCCTACTATAAGAAATTTCTAATTTTCAGATTCTCTTCCAGTAGCGTTATATATAAAAATAAATTAATGTCGTTGATGATGTTACCTTCCTCATTCACACATGTAACTTAAGAATGACTACCGATGTCATTCATACTTTTAAAAGTAAAAGAAAGCAAGGAAACTTTCTTTAATATACTTAACTTTGTGAATGTGAGAAGGAAACCATGTTTCTTATACGTTCTATGAATGCATCTCCGCACAAACAAAGATAATAAAAAACTATACTAAAATTATAAATGCTCTTACTTATTTTAGTGTAGATTGTTGTATTTAATATTTCATTAACTTTCCGTTTTAAACTAATTTTGATATAGAGACAAACGGGAAGTAGAATAGTGACAATGACTACTTTTTGTTGCTTAAAAATAACTTGAAATGGATGAAGTAGGACAGCTTGAACTCGTAATTGAAATTAAGAGCAAATCCTCAAATGAAACTAAAATAGTCCACGGTTAAGGAAACAAAAAATACTGAAGCAATTAATTATCTAAGTGCTGAGGAAAAATTAATCCCCTTGATATTTTAGCTGGAAGCCTTATATATCATTCTGCTTACAAATCTATTTTTAATGGGACTACACAAGAGCACAGTCAGGACGAACATTGCTCTTCTAAGTAGAGCCTTTTAAACAAAATAGTTTTATATTTAAGGAAATATCTATGATAATGGAAACAATTTGCCACACTAGTGTGACTATTAGAATTAGATTTCCAAACAATCATTAAATCTCGTTTGGTTGGTTCTGTACAAATTCTCTTAAATTCAATCAATTAATGACATTTTAACAATGCATTAATATTGGAAATACTATTAACTTTAGGTGTCATCCACAACAAGTTTAAAAAATGTATTTGAACCTAAATGGGTGAATGAAATATATTTTAGTTACGATTCTAAATTTGTACGAGATATATAAATTTAGGGAAAGTGTGAAATAATATTAGTATATTTAAAATAAAAGCTTAGATGGTCATCATTTGGAAAGTATTTTGTATTGATGCAAACCGACATTTATTAAAAAAATGTAAAGTAAGTAGTAGCCCATTAACGTCCCAATGCTGGGCACAGACCTCGTCACTCCGAGCTTCATCCGAGCACATCGGACTATAAGAGCCTTTGCTCTTCTAGTCCGATGTGATGGGAATCCGATACGACCGGAGACAGATCAGGCGCAGGACCGACGGCTTAACGTGCTCTCCGAGGCACGGGGGTGGATTAAACCCCGGAAAAATATTGAGAAAATCTTAATAGAAAACTCAATATTGATTTTTGAGTTGACCTGACCCGGGACTCGAACCCAGGACCTCATGTCTGTAGTCGAACATCCTTACCACTAGACCAATGAGGCAGTTGATATTTATTACTTGTATACAATTTCCAAAGCGATTCCCTTTGCATTAATTAAGAAGATATCATTAATGCTTTTGCCACCCCAATTAACGTTAATTAATAATTGCGTTTACCAGCTTTAATAAGGCAAACATGGTTCTAGTGGAGCGCAAAAGATCCAATCAAGTATCCCCTTTGTTCTACACAACAGAGATTGATGACGACTCATCAAAGACGCTGTTCAATCGTTTGTGTTGACAGTTCAGAAACGAGGGAATAGTACTGTTAAATGATTTATTGTGTTACCCAACTTTGCTTAAAGAACCTCTACTGTTAATGGATTATAACCATTTCCTTTAATGGATATGGAATTAAAAGATTTACACGAGAAAAATACGTTTCCGCACACGATTGATTCACCATAAAATATTGATAAGTAAACAACATATTTAAAGATAAACTTAGTAATTCTAAAGGCTAACTAATTTTGGATTTTACATGATATAATTTACTTATTTTTCAAAAAGAGAATTCATAATAAAGACAATAGACAGATACAAGAAATTCAATCGCGCCCTATTACCATTCCTCCTCGAGTATATTTAAATGTTGATACTAAAGAACGCACTTATATACCAAGCTTTTTAAATCGACAAAGCAAAATATAATACTAATAACAAATATACATAGTTTTGCATGTAAATCCTTTTTTATGTGAAAGCAATTTGGGAAAGAACGTATGACTATTTAAAGCTCTTTTATTTTCACTTAGATCGACGAAACATGTCTTACTGTTTTTATACATAGTAATTAGTCTATTTGATGAAGTTTGTTTTTAAATCAACTAAGTAACCCTGTAATAATAGCTATGTGCTATTCTAGCAAGACAAAGAAAATATATGGAATAAAGATCTTAAATGATAGACATATGCTATAGTAGCCTTATTAGATCTTTATAAAAAAAACAATTCAGTTATACATGATTGCAGAGTAACTTTGGCCGATGTCGTAGCTTACGTTCAGGAAGCTCTCAAAAGACAAACTTTAGCAGCTTTTCATCATGTTTCATTGATGCACTACTAATATCTCTTATGGAAATGGCTATCTGGCGTGATCGAGATTCAATTAGAGGATATTGTTATAGACTAATTGACTCGTATAGTCGTGTTACGTAAGAAAGAGAACAAATTAAGTAACCATTGCAGAGGTTATAGTAAGGCAATATTAAAAGACTAACATATGGTATAGTAGATTTTTATAGAACTTTAAAAAAAACCATCCCGTTATTCATGATTGTAGCGTTACTTAGGCCGATATCGCAGCTTATGTCCGGGAAGCTCCCAAAAGAACTAAATTTTTAGCTGATTTTGTAACGTGTTTCATTGATGCTCTACTAAAATCTCCTGTGGAAAATGGTTATATATCTTCCGTGACCGAAATTCAATTAGGAGGATATTATTATAGAGTAGCTGACACCTTTGTCTGTGTCACATAAAAAAAGAGCAAATTAAATAACAGAGGTTATAGTGAGGCAATCTTAAAAGGTAAACATATGCTTTGGTGGACTTTTTATACGACTTTTAAAGGGGAACATATATGACATATAGCCTTCCTCGATATATGGGCTATCCAATACTGAAATAATTTTTCAAATCGGACCATTCATAGTTCCTGACATTAGTAAGTAAACACAATGTTCAGCTATATAATCATAGTATAGAATTGTAAAACCAGTGAATACATTACTTTAAGACGATCAATGTATATTTTATTGTTACGAATGTTTCATATATTTCATCCCAGTACCGATTTAAACCTTATCCCTTGTAGTTAAATTATATTTTATATTTTGTGGGACAATAGTACTCCTGTATAAGATTCCACCTGTCGATCTCGCCACGGGTATTTCTTATTCCTTTAGTTTTTGAGTTATTTATTATATAGTAGATACAGGAACACTAATAATATTCTATAACGATATTGTGATCACGAAGATTACTATCATATTATTAATAAAGAATATGTAAAAATAAATCAAAATATTCTTTATCGATACATCAGCTATATAGATATAAATAAACCACTAACACTAAGTTGAACAACTATATTTAAAAAAAATAATTAAAATGACGTGATAGGTAACCTTTTATGAACTGGGCAATGTTTTTGACCAACAAGATCAAATTAATTTTTACTTAGGATTTTGCAATTTTACGTATTCATTACCTAGGGACCAGTGGCTTACTCACGAAGACCACGTTAGCTTCTGATGAAGCCGGACTTAAGGGTACATACGGGGGTTGTTAGTGTATTCCTGCCTTTCGGTCTCTTTTGTTTCAGAGTGAAAGCAAATGACATCGGAAACAAATTCCCGTACAGAGAAATTCTGACAAAATTGCCCAAACGATTAATCCTAGGCTTCCTCGGGGACGGATTTTACAGTCGTAAAATTTACGATAAAAGCATGAACTGCCTTAAATATTAACTGAGTTAATTCCCTAGCTGGGTAATTGTGTTTTACTATTTGAAATGCACTGATATTTCTTTAAATTCTTAATTCCAGTTCTTAACCAGCTAATTTTAGATAAGTCCAGTTACGACGATGGTATCTGAACATGATATTTGTGTAATTGTTCACAACTAGGGGAGTGCAAACATCGCTTGAATCGAATATCAATATTCGAAATTCCACGTACAATTCGAAAAAAATCGAAAAACTCGCGAATTAATGAAATATCTCTGGGTTTGCCATTGTTTCTCTTGTAATCGTGTATGGAATTATTTGACTTACGAATAATATACTTTTCGTTTAAAAAATATTTAGCAATGTCTTTTACTTTAGATATAAATAAAAAAAAATTTCCACTACTAAATCACCTCTTTCAGTATCGTATTTATTATTTTTAAACAAAAATTTGTAGCAAATTTTCAAAAGTTGTATTTTTTAGAATACTGTATTTGGTACGATATAAGTTCTGTTTGTTCTTTTTAAAATAAAGAAACTATAAAAATTGTTTTATTTGTTTAAATATATGTCATGGTTTGAATAAAATGTACGTAGACTGTTAAATTTATATTTAAATATTGAACATAAGAAATCCTAAACTGAAATACTCAAAAATTCACTAATAATTTAATACTTTACGAATAATTCGGGAAAAATTCCAAAATTTTCGAATTTTTGGGAAAAAATATCCATTCATTCCAAATTTTCCGAATAATTCAAGAACTTTCGAATCAATCGAATTTTTCGATTTAAGATTTTAATCGAATATGTACATTCAATTCGGAACGAATAAATCGTAAGTTCGAAATTTCCGCAGAGCCCCCCCACTCGTAATACTTAGTGTTATACTCTATATCTGTCCTAATATTTCTTAGTTATCCTTTTCGGATCCTAGGCGTAAAACGGACAGAAAGAATATAGCCATTTAAGACTTTATCTTAATTAACAAGTAGCTATTACTTTGAGATCCGAAATCGAATATTAATTTATTTTTTTGTATGAATAAAAATTTAAACGATTTTCATTCATATCATATTAATATTATCAACAATATTGATAATTGAATATTTTATGTAATATAATTCATTAATTTTCGACGAGGTTTATTACTTAACTCCCAGTATTAATCAATCCATTATTATTTTATACGCCAGACCGTTGATTGTAATTATCGTAAAGGGAAAACTCAATTAACTGGGTGAAGTAATTAAATGAAATTTCTTTCTACCCGAACAATTAAATAAGGATTTCCTCGTATTTTTGTCTTCTAAGGTTATCTTTTAATTTGGCCCAGTAGCGGTCTTCGATTACATTGATTGGTTGCGATTGGGCTTTTTTGTTATAAAGATTTCCTTAGTCTTATTTTCAAAAACAGCATTCGTAGAAGAAATGCTTAACGGAAAAACATGGTTTTATATGCTGAAAAACGGGTTTCATAACATAATTTATAACTTACCTTACCTTACATTATCACATTACATACACAATATTTTGTTGGTTCTGAGATAACTTATAACCTTTTATACGTATTACAACTTTTAAGAATAAACAATGTAACCAAGTAATATATAAAAAAATATAACATATCGTTACGAAACTGCGTAATAGACTAAATGACCGATCTTAATTTGAGACTATACCGTAAAGATAAAATTAAAGTAAGTACAGAAATAAATTTTATTGGTATAACGTGCAATACTTTCTTAAATAATTATATGTTTTATATACTTTTGAAGAGTAAAAGGTAACATTTAGTAATAAAAGTTACGTAATTTATAAAGAGAAAAATCTATTCTTAACGCTATACGACAGTCTACATCAATTATGTAAATATTTCATATAAATTTTTAGACTTTTATTTAATACTGAAATAAAAATTAACGTAATGCGCTTTACGATTTTCTTCCAAGAATTAAGAGTACTGTAATCAGGAAATTTCAGAATTTTACCAGTTCCTTGTACCCTTGAAATTATCCTAGATGCCTATTTATTATTTGAGATTTAAAATATGTTAATAAATTATATATAGCTGAGAAAACCAACCGTGGGATGAGAATTTACCTCTCAAAACTTTGCTATTAGCAAAATTAAAACAAATATCCTAAAATAACAGATCGATATCTCTTGTTGCTTCAACTAGAGACTGTATTAATTAAATTCTCAATATCCTATAACCGGCTTTGTAGTTTGGGAATAAATTCAAAGCAGGTACACAAATTACGTGGGTAGAACGAAATTCAAACTATCTATTCATTAACATGAATATCGAGGACTCGATAAATGTTATACTTTGAAAGTTAATGGGCATTTATATTTTGAAATAATCTGATAATAGGTGATTACATGTAGGCGTATCCATATTACATTGATATCGCTTTAAGATAAGATATTAAAATCAATATATTTGATAATACGGAAATGTTCTTGGAATACGTGCAATTCATTAAGTTTTAGTTTATTATTATTTTATTGCTAACTGGTTAGCGCATAACTGTGATCATACCTGATAGTAAGTCATGATACAGTCTCAGATGGAAGCACGATAACCTGGTAATAGGCAATTTACCTCTAATTCGCTGGCAGGGTGGTAACTAGCCATAGTCTAAGCCTCCCACCAATCCAGATTCAGCCAAATTAGACATAAATACAATTTCCTACATTTACCCTATCAAAGCCAGGGTATCTGCTAGAAAAGCGAGGCCTCCCATCAGTTCAGAGCTAGACAAATTAGAAAATCGAACCCAGGACCTTCTCTAGCAAAGCGACCACTTAGACCATTGTGCCATTGAAGCAAGACTATGTTCACCATACTGGTTCAAGAAGGCAGGTTTCTGAGTGTTTTCTTATACATAACATCACGCCCCATTCCCACGATCTTTGCATATCTGCTTCGCTTCTTTCATTATCATTAAACCTTTCGTAGGTTTAGAGTACTCTTGATCTGGCCCTTATTTAAAATGTACTGGATTTGTCCAGGAACGTTCGCCTTGGTCTTCCCCATCCAACTTTCCCATGCATTCTTTACTCATAAATCCTTTTTGTCGGTCTCCTTTCATTCTTTGCCTACAATTTTTCTTCATATATCAATCAACATACCTTTCTCAATTTTACTCATTTCATCTTCTTTTATACCACAACGTTCTGTTGTTCTTTTATCATAAATCATAATTCAGTTTTATTACCCCGTTACATTAAATAAATTTAAATTCAATGAAACTTGCCATTGATAATAAATTATATTCAAAAACAAATTAGAAAATAAATATTATAATCCTGTTATCTTAATTTTGGGGTGTAATTATACTTTCGTGTTAACTAATTTCACGGTCCTCTTACCGCGTGAATCAATTTCACAACGAGTTGCTTTGAGGTGCCTCATCATAAAATGCTAATTTTGGACGTGACTTTATTTTAAATGATGTTTTATGATTATATTTTATTGATTTTGAAGTAAACTATGTTATTCAGGAACGGCTATGAGGCAGCTGCTGTAATCATTTTAATTTTGACATAAGTTTTAAAAGCTATTAATAAGGTTTCAGGGACGACTTAATGTGTCAAATCAGGAAGGCTTCTACCTTCCTTTATGAAGAAAATTTAATATTAATTACCTGTTTAATAGTGCTATCTATAAAGCCCCATAATTGAGATGTTTGGATTATTTCCATGGACTTTTTAAATTAATAAGACTTTTATTTCAAAGTTTTGTCTCGTCTAATGTATGGTTTTCATTCCATTCTTGTACTACCTGCAGCTGAATAAGCGACTAAGAATTTATTTTAAACTAGCGTATATCCGATATACAGTAACACTAGGAGATAAACAATATGATGGGTATTTAGTTAGAACTTCTAAATTTATTTCTTTGCAAGAACTTTTGAAGATCTCGTGGTGTGTAAGTGATTTCAATGGTATAAAACCACTATCACATTATTGCCTTTTTAATAAAACCAATTTGTAGTATATCGTTTGGATAGTTCTGAAGTGGTTTTAAACAAATATAATTTATTCCAAACTATTTATTAAAAGTCCACAAATACTTAATACAATATATAATACACTTTCTCACTTTACAACGCTTTACTTATTATTCACAACATTAATTATTTATCAGTTTACTAATTTCAAACACCTACTATCGAAAACCATTACTGCACTCCCTCATGTATCTTTACCAGTTTTTATGTCGCTTCCCCGTGGTGGGGCGAAACATAGGTAAAGATACGCGAAAGAGCACGAAAGAGCGCTTCCGCTAAACAAATAATTGTACTACTTATGCTTTAACAATATATCTCCCAATAAATTTATAATTGCTAACATATATTACACAAAATACATACATTTATATATACAAAACGGGTCAACGTTGTCCGTATATTATGAAGTAACAACGACTAAAAGGCAGGACCCTTTAAAACTGATTCATTAAGCTACTAAGGCGTTTAATTACTCCGGGGTAATTAGCCGCGTCTCCGGTCTTTATGCAGATTCCCTCTCAAGACCCATTTCATGGCTCACAGCATCTGTTCCTCATTTGCAACTGATTGAGAGCTGTTTGCATATGCTTTGATTGGTATTGAGTCCTCTAAGATTCGATTAGAAACCAATCCAATAACGCAATATAGTTAATGGAAGGGATAATTGCCACAATTTGTGGTTGGCCGTAATTTTACTTTTTACTTGTGTCTACACTAATTGTACAATTAGTTTGCTTAAAATTAAAATATTGTATAAATTGTATGTGATAAAATAGATAGACATGCTCTTTATTATACATCTAATAAAAAAATTCTAATTAAAGAAATAAAAATAATGGACATGTTTTATAAAAGCAAATGTACAATAAGGCGGTTTTATCACTAATCAGCCGTTTCTTCCAGACAATTTTAAGGAAAAGTAAGTCTAAAAATACACAAATGTAATTAAATCATACATAAATATACACAAACCAAAACCGTGTAGTTATATGTGCAAAAATGTTTGTGTATTTAAAAACATTTTAAAGTAAATATAAAAAATAAATATCTGTTTCAATGTAAAATATTTATAAAATAAGAAAATTTAGTAACCGTTTTTAGACCACAAAAATTGTCAATCAATTACCATTCTGAGCATACATTAAGTATTGTACTACTAAAGCAAATTTTTAACGTCAAAGATATATATCTAAATCTAGTTTCATATATATACCGTTCATATAAATTTATTTATTAATTAATTGAAGAAACTTAGTTATTAATAGATAAATCTTTCAGTTATTATTAGTAAAAAAAAGTTGTTAAGGTTATTATTAAAGAATATTTCGATTTGATTTAAAATATATGTCTATATGTCTGTATATAGTCACGTAATAAAAGTTTTACACAAGTACATAATTTAATCTGTATTTCCTTATGTGATGACATTACGTGAAAGAGCGGATTAATATCGTCAAGATTTTTTTGTAGTGTAGTACCAGAAGTTTTAAAGAATCAACCACCATTGTGACTTTTCTAACGTAACCTGCTTAGTGCTTTTAACTAACTTTTAACAAGGTTCACTGTTGCATTGCCTCCACAAAGTTTTAAGAAACATATTAAAAATATCCTATTAATAAGGAATAGTATAATGTTGAAGATTATTTAAGCGACAAAAATGTTTGGACTTGATTCCAGTTACACAAGAAAGCTAAACACATTGTAACCTACAAAATTATATTTAAAAGACTAACCATTAAGTTTCTTGCTGGTTTTTACTCAATGGAATCAATACATGTGGTAAATTTGTAACCAACAGCTAGAATAATGACGATTCAAAAGAGCTTTCTAGTCTAATTGAATAAGTTAAGTTGGTGGTTGGCAACAGTCAGGTATTGACAAAATACGAGCCTCAAATAAGTAATTGACACTTTATTATATGTATTACAAAATCTATATCGATAAATAATTCGCGCATGCACTATTCATATCATTGAGGGCTTAGTTAATTTAGCAAGGTAAGTAATAAATACTATTTTGCGATTCTTCAAAATTATATCTCGAACTTAACTATTCGGGTGCCACAAAGAGAAATAAAGCTTGCTCTAATGTGCTACCATCAATTATACGCCCTTGTAAAACTCCCCACTCGAAAAATAATAACTCCACCAATGATAGTCGACGTTAACACTTTAAGTGAAAGTTAACGTTTTAAGTGAAAGTTGTTATAAGCTTGAGACAATTTCTGTAATAGTGTTAAACAGTTACAGTAAACGATATACTAATAAAATTACAAAGACCTCGATATAAAAATAAAGTAATATAAATAGTACTCTGAAAATATAATAATAGAGATCCAACAATATGATAACGAGAAATAAAACGAAGAGTGTTGTGATTAGATTATAATAATAGAATAAACATTTTATACATATTCATAGTTAGTACAGAACAAAGTCTTTAAAGTCAGTGAATACGTATATGTGAATTTTTTTCATATTTTTGATGTACATTCAAAAAAAAAGGTCGTTCTGGTACAATGAATTTGATTCTTCCATTATATTGTTTTCCACTATTGTACTGAATTCGAATATACGGAGAAAACCATTGATACGGATTGTTAAAAAATAACGTAAAGCCTATATTGGAAATGTGCCAGTGGGGAAAAAAATTCTCTCGTCTCGGAGTGCAAAAAATAAATACTATTCCGAGCAGTCTTTTGTATTCATGCATACTGTACATTCAACCCTTCGACCTAGCAGCCAATATTAAACCTTACCTCACGAGGACTTTAAACAAATATCGAGTATACTTTATACATTGATATACTAGTACATACTCGTATAATGTATTCTACTCCTTTTGCATATTTTGAAGCTAGGCTTGTTAGCTGCGACTTATGAAAGCCTACAGTTTTTATTTTCAATTTCTCACCTTTGTGAATAGCCAGTGATGTCAGGCTGTTCATGTTCGTGCCAACCCTTATGTATGGTAGGGAAAGTTGGGTATAGCAGAAGAAGCATAAAAGTAAAATAAATGCTGTAGAGATGACAGCGTTGAGAAGTGTGAGTGGATTGAAACTGAATGACAAAAGCCAGAAAGTGTGACAAGAAAACGTTGTGGTATAAAAGAAGATGTAATGACTAAAATTGAGAAAGGTATGCTTAGATGGTTTGGGCATGTAGAGAGAATGATTGAAAGGAGACAGACAAAAAGGATTTATGAGTCCAGAGTGAACGGAAAAGTTGGAAGGGGAAGATCAAGACAAACGTTCCTGCACCAAAGCCAGGACTTTTCAAGTAAGGACCAGGTCAAGAGTACTCTAAAGCGAAGAACTTGTATGAAAGGTTTAATGAGAATGAAAGATACAAGTGTTAGGTCGTGGACTCTGCCTACCCCAATGGGAATGAGACGGGATGATATGTATATATGTATGTCCTATTAATACACCCTTTAGCTATACACATCTAGTTCAGATTTTGGATAAAACACTGTTTTATTCTTCTTCTTTTTTAAGTGATAGAGGTGATATTTGTTTTCGATACAAATTATTGACCAATAATTGCCTCATTGGTCCAGTGGTCAGTATGTTCAGCTACAGATATTTAGTACAGGGTTCGAGTCTCGAGTTCGAGGTCAGAGTCGAGAGAAGAATATTACAATATGAGGTAAATCAAATCTTACCATCATAGATTATATTGTCACTTACCATCAGGTGAGATAAAGTAAGGCGCTGACTAAAACCAAAAATCTAACTAAGTATTCTTAGAGCTCATAAAAAACCATTTAACTTCACTTAAAAGGACATTTTGCTTTTTAACATGACTTTCCACTTTAAAAAACTTCACGTCGCAGGGGAGTAAACTATAAAACATTCACAACTTCAAAGTCGCTTTAAGATTCAAAACCAATTTTAATGAATGTTTGTAAGCCATTCGTTACGCGAGCAAAGAAACTCGTTTTAAATTCCCTTTAGCGAGTTTTACGTACGATCGAGGTGCAATTTTGCTTTTAAAAGTCCACAAATTTATGAACGTCGTTTCTGATGTCAATGGTGCTTTGGATTCATTGATTACACGGTAAATATCAGTAAAAAAAACATGAACCTATAAAATTTATATCAATGTATATAATTTCAAAAATAAAATTGCAACCTTGCGTTACGCGGATGATACCACCTTGTTTGCAACAAGTGCTCAACACTTAGAGGATATATTAGCGAGGATGGAATAAACCAGCCTAGAATTTGGCCTGAAAATTAATCGCAGTAAAACCAAGGTCATGATTGTCGACCGCGCGAACAATAATACACCAGAACTGGCACAAATTACGAATTGCGACGTAGTCCAATCATATATTTACCTTGGGGCTCTGATATCTAACAATGGCGGATGCATTGACGAAGTCATAAGACGGATGACGATTACAAGAACAGCTATGGACAAGATAAAAAAAATATGGAGATGTAGAAAATAAATGCTCTAGAAATGTGGTGTTGGAGAAGAATGCTTGGGGTTTCGTGGACCGACTTTCGTATGAACGTCTCGATACTTCAAGAACTCTGCATCAAGCAGCGTCTATTTTCTGTAGTACAATCTCGCATCCTGACTTTCTTTGGACACGTCTCTCGGCGTGGCAATCAGTCCATCGAACGCCTCGTCATTCAGGGAAAGGTGGAAGGCAACAGACCGCGGGGGAGGTCACCTACTCGATGGACTGACCAGATCAAATCTGCTCTGGGAAGTTCGTTGAACGAATGCAGTAGGATGACCTCGAGCAGGGAGAAATGGCGAGCCGTCGTCATGCGCACAACATCTGCCCACTCCGTGACTTCATAACGATCACGACCGCTCTGTCATGAGCGTAACGGCTAAGAAGAAGAAGAGGAGATATAATTTCAAATTTATAGCTTTACACGAAATGTATATGTATATACTTCAGAAAATCTATTTTGAAAAGTTTAATTGGCCTGTCTTTCTATATATTTGTTTCCACTAAACTCTGCTAGACTTGATTTTGTATGTTATAAGTAATAACATAAGCTACTCTTGTTTTAGAAAAAAGGCATTCAAATTACGTGGGCAATATCCCGGCTTTTTATATATACATCTTTTTTTTACGCTGGGATATGCATTTATGCACCCCGACTAACGTCGGCAGTGTAGGTAGCACATTCCTCTCTGATGTCCCAGATTAGTTCGAAAGAGAGTTTATGAAGGCATCATGACAGGATGCAAATATACGCCGCTTGGAACCGCAGCCAATACTCCCTGCATTGACTACGGTTCGTAGCACTCTTACAACGAGATGACTGTCTCACAGAAGAGAGCCACTCCCGCACAGCGTGTTTCACTATAGAGCATCGCGCCTACAACGCACTCCAGCAAAAGATCTGCTCCAATTAGCGCCACCAGAAGGTGACGCTGAGGTGCCCAGGCTGCGTATTTTGCTAAAGTGTGGTGCGCTGATCAACAGCGGCACCATACTCATGATAGACGCGTAACTTTTCACGGCCAATTCGTGGCAGGACTTCCCGGAACAGCCGTGTCTGGTAAGAACCTGCACCGGTTTGAATGACATCTATCCATATCCCCTGGTAAGCGATTGTTCCAGGTAAGGGCGAATCGCCTCCACAGTGGCTCGTCACCCGCTCCTGAGGACCTGAGATTCTCTCTCCGTCTTTCAATCAGAGATCGGTCGGCTGGGGCTCTAATGCTCCGGACCTCATCGACATCAGACTGCAGGCCACGTTTACTCGCAGCCACCTAACAAAATAACATTCAATCGTTTATTAATCGTAAACCTACGCAATCATACCATGGCATGGTTTTTCGATGATTTCTTTCAATGCTGAGTATAATCTGCTGTCAAATGTTACATAATACTATATCCGGTGGTTGTCGGCACCTCTTTGCAGGTAGCTACCACCGAAAATATTTTAAGAAAGTACTTACAAAAAAAAAAGAGTTCGAGTTATCCAAGTTAAACATTCCGTTTGGACCGGATTCACATAAACATAATTTGAAATGGATGAAATTGAAATGAAATTCAGAAATATTTTTCCGTACAAGACCACATACAAGATTGGTCTGAGGTAATTTTTTTTATAAAATGTATAGAAAAAGTTATAAAGCAAAACAGAAAATTTTTATAGAAATTTTAAAATCACGGAAAATATTATTGAAACATATTTGTAGGCAAAGCGATTTTTTAATGCTCGCCAGTGAAGCTGGGTGGAAAGTAGTTGCCTTCTTTTGCGAGCCCGTCATCTTGCTGAAGGAGGCAAATGAGAGGCTAAGGGAGCAAGAGACTGGAGCTCTCCCTCGCCGTCGGAGGAGGCTTGGTGCCTCACTCTATTGAGTGATAGATCCTCATAGGCGGTACCATCCGGATCACTAGAGTGGAATGCAGTTTTAGTGATCTCACTCATGGATGGGGATGGATCCGCTGAGTTTTAGTGGGTATTCTGTTATCAGTGAGTCCCACACCCCCGATGGAATTAGTCTTTCTTTCATCGGGGTGTGTACAGGCATTTCCCAGCTTAAAAAAAAGGCAAAGCGATTTGCTACAAATTATGTTCTTACGCTTTTTTTGTAGGACTCATAGTTTCCGATATATCGCCAAAAAAGTGTTTTTCCCAGATGGTGGCCGGGGGGCGATGGTGGCAACCCCTTAATCTGGGGTTAAGCTGTTATTGACCCCACACACATGTCCCAAAATAAAATTTCGTCCTCTAATAAATACAATATTCGATCCTAAAATTGTAATATTTAAATAGACTATATATGTAAAACATTAATAAAGTTGCCTCATACCAGGTTGTTCACCGTTTAAGAATCTATATAGCGTACGTAGCCATTTGTTACTCAAGCAAATAACTCCACCTTAAAGCTGTTTTACCTTTATTGCTTCCCTGACTTTGAACGTCAACTTTTATGCGAAAGTTGAACATTGTACCTTATTTCGCAGCTGTGTTCTTGTTTTTTTCACACTTGACGCTGGAAATTTACTGCGAAAGGAACGTATTAAAAATACTGTTACTTCTCGGTAAAAAGTCAATTNTTCTTACGCTTTTTTTTGTAGGACTCATAGTTTCCGATATATCGCCAAAAAAGTGTTTTTCCCAGATGGTGGCCGGAGGGCGATGGTGGCAACCCCATAATCTGGGTTTAAGCTGTTATTGACCCCACACACAAGTCCCAAAATAAAATTTCGTCCGCTAACTAATACAATATTCGATCCTTAAATTGTAATATTTAAATAGACTATATATGTAAAACATTAATAAAGTTGCCTCATACCAGGTTGTTTAAGAACCTATATAGCGTATCGCAGCCATTTGTTACTCAAGCAAATAACTCCACCTTAAAGCTGTTTTACCTTTATTGCTTCCCTGACTTTGAACGTCAACTTTTATGCGAAAGTTGAACATTGTACCTTATTTCGCAGCTGTGTTCTTGTTTTTTTCACACTTGACGCTGGAAATTTACTGCGAAAGGAACGTATTAAAAATACTGTTACTTCTCGGTAAAAAGTCAATTTATTACGTTGGTCTCGGTGCTACTACTCTTGGAACATATATTCGAAGGAAATACAGTTCCATTTATAACATTTTCTTTGTAAATAACTTATTCACACTGTATTTAATATATTTATAATAAGATACAAATAAAGAGAATGTAAATATTCTGGTAACTAACAGAATATTCATTAATTACCAAGATAGACAAATTGATAAATTTAGATGTACAATATATATTTTTTTCTTGTTAGACTTATAAGGTGTTTTTGAAAACGAATGTTTGATTACGAATTTTTAACAGAAAAACGAATAAATACATTTTGATAAACGTAATTATTATTTTTTAAGTTGAGAAAAGTATCCTATCTCGACCGCGACATTATGCACGAGAGGTACAGACCTGTTTCTATATTTATCTATAAACTTTATTGTACAAATGAAATTAATTTACGCAAAAACCTCGAACCATCCTCCAATCGGGAGTGTGAGATTCGGCGAGGCAGGAAAGCTCGCAATACCAACTAAAACTCAGCGGAGCCCTCTTCATCCGTGAGTGAGACACCAGAGGATACGCTTACGCATTCCTACCTATTGTCGCTCCAGCACCCGTTCTCTCTCCTGTCGTATCAGATTGCGGTCACATAGAACTATAAGAGTGAAGAAATAGAGAGTACACTTGTGTACTATGACTGCCAACCCGTGGGTATATGTTTTAAAAGCCCTCTCTCCTATGAGAGAGGACCTGTGCCAAGCAGTAGGACGTTTATGGCTTGCTACTTACTTAATTTTATGCCAACAAATAGCTATATATAATCTCCACGTGAATTGTAAACCATTGTATTATGTAAACAACTTGAAACACATGTCATATAATATTATAATACTCTCGTGGGTCTTCGTATTTGTTGGGGTTCCGGGCCCTAAGTGAGATCTACTTACCCTTCAAAGAAAACCCATATGACCCGTCTTAGTCTATTGTCGGTTTACAAGGTATAACTAAGCCACCGTCTCATAAGAGGATAAATCTTTAGAATATTATGTTATTATATGTAGTATAATTGAAATAAAATAGACATTTAATTTTAATACATTATCAATTAACAAACTAGAAATGAAATATTTACGTATAGTTCAAATATTCTAAACTTTTGTAAGAACCGCTAATAATTGAATTCGCTTCACCCCTAAATATTGTTAGGCAAATATAAAATTTTACAGATTTTGTAATAATTGCCTGCCAACTCGAAGTGGAGCAGCGTGGTTGGCCTATACTCTAAAATCCTCTTTTTTATGAGTGAGAATGCCTGTGCCCAGTAGTGGGACGTTAATGGGCTGCAACTAACTTTATTTTTGTAATAAAGAACCTTAATGAAACAATTATATTTTAATATAATGTAATTATAAAATAAATGTTATCTTAGAAAATTTGTTAGTGTATAGAAAATTACCTTAAACTTCCTTTTGAGTCCTAAAATAGCATAGTATTTTATAAAGAATACAATGAAACGTAAAATTTTATCCTCCTAAAGATACTTGTTATGTATTTAACAACTTCTTACCATAACTAAATTTTTACCGCTACATAAACTCTTGGTACTGACTTTTACTGAATCTGTTTTATTCTAAGTAGACTATGAATGTGTTGTCAACACGTATGCTATAATTATCATAGTTTCTAAATCGTGAATACGTAGAAAAAATATTTCTTTAGTTAGTTATTAAAAAGTTTGCAAACATTTGAACCATGTTAACATGAACATGAACATATCCATGCGTGATGTCTTGCCAATAGCAGTTAAAATAATGGTGAAGTGATTCTTTAAAAGATAGAAAATTATTTATTGTTGGTTTATGTAACTATAGGACCATTGTAGGACGTTGTTAAATGTCAATTTGTTTAGTATATTAATGACACTTGAGACTGATTTATCGTGGTAATTTTAAACGCATATAAATGATCAATTTCGATACTATGTGCCTGTTAACTGTCCAGTGGAGCAGCGTGGTGGGTGTGCACTTAAAATAAAATCCTCTCTCTTATGAGTGAGGAGACCTGTGACTAGCAGTGGGGCGTTAATGGGCTGCTACATACTAATTTTTCTTATTTTACTTCGTCAGAAGTCGGATAGCTTGGGTCTTTTTAAAAGACAGTGATGCTTTGTTTGGAAGAAGTAAACTACTGTGTGAAAAATTGTTAATTAATGAGAGTTGGTGTTTTTATAAACAATTTTTATTCTCTCCACTATTGAAATATACAACTTGCACTATATATTATAATAATTATTTTACAATTTAAATTTATACAATTTCGCAGTAATTATCTTTAAAACTACTACACCACAATGCAACTCGAAAGTCTTTCTTCACAAAATTGTTCCGTTCGTTCAAGTTACCTCGTATTGCATAACATTTTGAAATATTGCACAATGTTTTTATTATATTTTTAAGTGTTGCCACTATATTGTTCAATAACTCTCACCATTTCGGAGCTATCAGTGTTGTCACCCAACTATAGTCTAACATATATTTCGATTTTTTTTTAAAGATAGTTTTATCAGCTAGGCAGACGTAACCATCTTATTTAAACCACTCAAGATTCCTACTTAATTAATTTTAAAATTCATTATATAAGACTTTAAACTTCAAACAATCTACGTACACAGTTCGTTCAATCAAACGTCGAAGTAATCAGGACTTGTTCGAACAAGTAAGTTCTTGATTGTCATGTTCGCGCCAAGTTGCTCCGAGTATGATTGTGTGACAAAGTTTTGTAGATAGTGACAACCAAAGTTTCGGGTGCTCTTCAAGATTTCAGGGTTTGCACGATGAAATATGGGGATGAGTGTACATATTCGTAGATATGTCAGAACTAATTAGGATCGAGAGATGTGAGGAGGGGTTGAATGGAAACATATGCTAATTAGAAGATTTAAATCACATTCCTGGTTATCTAACCTAAACTATCTAACACAGGTAATATGTATTTATATGTTTATACATTATTGCACAGTTTAAAATTACAAATGGTACAAAACTAACTGAATTAACAAAATAAAGTGCGCAAAGACTGTGCTATAGCTTTACCGATTTCTCACATACAACCTTTGGTGAGAGGAAAAACAAACAGAAGCAAATAAAGAGTACATAAAATATGTCTCAATTAATCTTATACATCAAATTAGGAGAATCTAACTAATTTATATGTACATCATGAGATAAGTAAAATTACTTTGATTAAGGATAATTACGGACAAATGACAACACAGTGTGATAAAGGAAAGGAAAGGAAGGAGCCAAGAGTAAAGGAAAATTGGAAGGGGAAGACCAAGGCGAACGGTCCTGGACCAAATCCAGGACATTTTAAATAAGGACTTTACACCGACGAACTTATATGAATGGTTTAATGAAAATGAAAGAAGCGAAGGAGATATGCAAGGATCGTGGCAAGTGGAAGGACGTGGTTTCCGCCTACCCCTATGGGAATGAGGTTGATGCTATGTATGTGTGTATGTAATGACAATATTTTATTAATAGGCCAACAAGTAGATAACAATATTGTAATCCGTTTGTTTTTCTGGTGTATGTATGTCTTAAAGTTTGTCTAAATGCAGATAATTCTCCAATGATAAATTTCAGCAGGGAAAAATTAATGTAACCCGTATGTTTTGGATTAATAATCATTATCCAAAATTTTATTTAAGAACAACAAAACGTATTCTTTGAAAAAATATAATAATACTGAATAGGATTATGAGGTCTTACAGCGAACTTGTCAAGAAAAATAATGAAATTGTGATTCCAAAGCTGTATTTAGGAAAAACTATCGTTGTCATCTATATATATAAATGGTACAGAATTAACTGCATTAACAAAGTAAATTACGTTGTTGTTAAAGTTTTGTCCATGTAGTTGACCTTTATTCCATTAAACAAAAGCTGTGAAAATAAACACACACACATGCATATCAGCAGAAAAGAAGCATTATGTTTCATTTTGATATAGCTGTAAAATTAACCTTTTTATAAGACAGCGTTATGAAAAAGAGCCTTTAAAATCTTCCCCTGTGCTCTATAAATTACTACAGCACAGGTTAAATCGATGGTAATATCGCATAAAGATATTATATGCATAATGCTTATCCTTAGGGTTGCCGAAAACTATAAAGGAAATGACAGAGTCATAGAAATTTATGGAGCGGTAAGCAATAAAAGCCTCGGCATTAGCCTGAAACTTCTGTCGTTTGTTACTCTTGGGGTTGCTCCTAGCACGTAGTCTATTCTACGGTAGTTAGTGAAAGCAAGTTAAATAAAAAAGATATTGTTTTGAATTCACGATGACAACAACCAGCTAATACGAGCCTTGGGAGTGTTAATTGCTACCACTATAAACAGACATGGCTGCCCTGCCAAGCACCTTTCGCTTTATCCCTACTCTGTGGGCGCCTGTAATACGACATGCGATAGATAAACTAAAGATTAAGCCTTTAATCAACTTAAATGAGCTTACAATAAATGGCACTGTAAAACTTCGCTAAATAAGTTTAATTGAAAGTGAATATTTTAAAAAACATCATGTGTCACCAGAAGACTAAAAAAAATATTTCAACTTCAGCAAATTAGGCAGCATTTTATTAACGATTGAAATTTAATACAAATTGTAGTTCGAAAAACCTTTGGTAACTTACTAGAACTTGTTGTTACCGAGAAAATTGATGGAGAAAGACCGAGAAAGAGAAGTCCCATGCGCAGGAATGATCAAATCCGCACCATTCTCAAGATCCAGATCTCGGTTACAGACCACGTCGCACAAGAATTATCAAGAACATAATTTGAATAAAAATATTATCATATCACGAAACGACGCAGATATATATTTTATAAAGGGAGAGTGTGAACTAATAGTAGCATTTTAAAAACATACAATATACTATGTATCATCAAAACTAAACTTCTTGGAAAATTAATGAAACATTGTCGCCTAAGACTAAGTTTCCGTTTACATAAACATATATTTGGCTGCATGAAACTTTCCCTTTAATACAAACTTAAACACAACTACCCCTAGTTCACGGAGACGGCTCCAAGTAAAGCCCTGGATCAACAAAGACATGTACATATCTAAATACATATCTATTTTCAAAATATTTTTGACAACAATATTTTTTACCTAATCTATTTATAAAAAACTCAAAAAGTTTCTACTCATTTGAAACTATCATAGCGAAACGTTGTGGTATAAAAGAAGATATAGTGACTAAAATTGAGAAAGGTATGCTTAGATGGTTTGGGCACGCAGAGAGAATGAATGAAAGGAGACTGACAAAAAGGATTTATTAGTCAATAGTGAATGGGAAAGTTAGAAGGGCAAAACCAAGGCAAACGTACCTGGACCAAACCCAGGACATTTTAAATAAGGGACAAGTCAAGAGTACTCTTAATCGATAAACTTGATGAGAATGAAAGAAGCGAAGGAGATATGCAAGGATCGTGGCAAGTTGAAGGCGTGGTCTCTGCCTACTCCTATGGGTATGAGACATAATGTTATGTATATACGAGTATGTACATCGAAACGCACCAAAGCGATTTCATTAGAGAGGCAATAATGCGAAGACCGTGTTTGGTTACTAAACTTGCTAACTGACTCGCACCGTCATCATAAAACTTTAAAACTTTTTACTTGAAATTTTGCATAGTGATAGGTTTGATACTGGTCGCCTAATTACTGACGACTATGGCGATGGTTCATATATCCTACTTGAATAAAGCATTGCTAGAAGAAAAATTTAAAGTGACAAATAATTCACACAATACCGTTTTAGCAAGCGCAGCGAGTGGTAGCGTTCAGAGTCATGAGGGGCTATCGCACCAACTCTGAAGAGACGTCCAGCATCTTGGCTTGCATACTGCCGTCGAAGCTTGAAGCCAACGTGCTCGTAGAGTGAATGAAATGAGGATCGAAGCACGAGCATGAGGCGAGCTTCCTGATCCTGCTCAAATCCGGTAGCTTTATAGGAGAGCACAGGCGATCCTGACTGCCAAGTGGCGAGAGTAACTCAACACTCCAAGTGCGGGACGGCTGACCATAACTACGATTCTGGTTGTCTTGTAGCAATAGTGCTCCTGAAGCTTCGAGGTCATTACGTTCTACCTTGCACAGATCTTGTCCATCCACGGCCGTTTTGGTAAGGTATTGGGTCGCAAGCAGACCATTGTAACCACAAGTAACCACAAGTGCGGGTGTAACTCTGACCCGACCACTCACACACTTGTGATGTGCTCGAATTTGGTTGAGTCACACGCTGCACACGCTGCAGTTGTAGGATCGGACATTTCGTAGCATGCTGTCGTCAACGCGATGACTAGCAGCGAAATTTTGTGGAATGCGATGGTTTCCTTCAGCGAAGAAGTGATGTCACATAAGGAGACGGCGGAGCAGTCGCGAGAGAAAGACTCGTCCTTTCCCGGCAGGAGAAGAGTGGGCAAGAGACGCACGGTTCACGAGATTCGTCTCGTTCGTCCTATAAAGTGAAATCTAGGCAACGGGTAGGGGACTCAGTGTCCGTATAAAGATGACCCGGAGGTAGCTGGTGGCATGCTAGGTGCTCCAGGCACGTCACTCTCGGAGAGCAATATCGGATGACAGCCGACACCGACATTTCAACGGCCTTGCCACAACGATATATCAGCGCACCATTAGGTTTTAACCGATACAAATCCGGCATAAGCCGCAATGCCTTTCTCCGTGGTGTTAAAGGTAAAAAAATATAAAGCATAATGTTATAATGTTGAAAACTGTTAAATATATATCTGGAGTTTTAGTTTCACATGAAAGCTTAATGTCATAAAGTATAAAAATAAAAAACCGAAAAAATGAAAAGGCTGTTTAAAATAGCTACCAATGAGTTTATTGCCGGTTCTTTTAGTGGAATCATATGAATCATGATATTAAAGTGTTATTGTTGTATAGTTTTACAGAAATCTTCACCGAACGGATATCAAAGATTTAATATCCCGTCTGTAATAAAGTCTGTTTGCCGCAGATTAATAAGGGCACGGCTATTATCTGTAACACAGCCGCGCACTTTGTAACTAACTGTAGTAATCTGAGAGCGATGAGCCGTAATTAGCAAAAGATATTGTGTTGACATTCAGAAGACGAAGATAGATGATGGGGTATTATCAAACAAGACTCAAGTATGTTGTGCTCAACTGTTGTTGAGTAGTTGTAATATTGTAATACAGGTTTTATTACTTTATTTATTTCATTCAAAGTAAGAAAAGCTAGGTTTACTTACCCTTTTAAAGCTACACAAAATTCACTTCCTTAAAAATAATGTACAGGTTGGTCGATCTCGACTGTTATTTACAATTGTCTTAATCCAATTTTATTAAGGAGAATTTCTTCAGGGGTTCTGTGAACTTTATTTAGTGGGCAATTTAATAAAAAGTCATTTAAATTTATTAATCAATATAACATTATTGATATGAATATAATTATAATTCATAAATATGACATAAAACAATATTTCTTATTATTATCCTAGCCTTAATAAACATTTCGCTTTAGTCCTTAATCAAACCCGAAATGGATTTCTTTAATCATGCATATTGAAATTTTTTATGTTTATAAAGAAATCCTTTCTAACTTTATAAGATGTTTTTCCTCTAGTTTTGTATTAAAACATAAGTTAAGGTATTTCTAAAGGCTATTAAACAAATATTAATATGTTAAGGCCCACCTATTTCGATCTTCGTAATAGAAAAGTGCGTGCGTGCCAAATACACATGTTAGAAGTGAATCTTCTATGGCAAACAAATTTTTAAGATTAGATGGAGGAAAAAGGAAGGTATATTGGGAATTTAATGAAATTAATTGTCACTAAAATATTAAAATTGTCTAAAAATTAATACAAACAATTTATTGTTGTAAATAAAAATATCACGTGGTTTTTTCAATATTAGAAATCATTAAATAAATTTTGTTTTTGACTTTAAAATTTAGAAAAAAATTACGAAATAACTTTATTTTATATTTTTATGAAAAATAGCATATTAAATTATTAAACGACGAGTGGCAAATTAAAATAACCATATGTTATTTATAGATATTAAAACTACCTAACCTTCATACGACATAGCATAAAAAACGCACATCTTCATGTTGATAATAACGCGTTTCATCCGTAAAATTTTTACCCTCATGCACCTAAAGAAGTCTTAAAGAAACATTTTTATTGATAAATATTATTAATAATAAACATTAATTTAAAAGTTAGCCTCTAGTAGATTTATATAGATTTAGATAATTTGGACGAACTAAAAGATTAATTAGCGACGAACAAGTTCAATCAAATGCTTACAGATTACTGACATCCTTTTCGGCTCCCTATCAACGGAATAATGAAGGAAGTTTTTGCTTCAACTAATATAGGTCAAAGGATCAGATATATTTCTGTTTCGTAAATAAAGGAAATAAGTTTGCGATACTATTTGCGTGAACAAAATCCATCATTTCTACGCTTCGACGAATTGACTGATTTCGCTATACCTTTTCGCTAACATTTATTATCTTTAATCGTGTGTTAGAAATGAAGGCTCTTATTCGTATGAAATGGGAAATATTTTATTGGAATTTACGTGCTTTAATTGACAAACTTATCAGCAATTTTTATTACATGTTTTCTTCTAATAAACATTAGATTTGTGTTAGATATTACTTCGGTTAAGTAAATTACCCTTTCATCATCACGCATCTTTAATATTTTACATTATAGTATAGTTAGGATATTCTATTAAAAACTAGTTGTTCCCTTTGGAGGAAGCGAGGTTGTTCCTGATCCCATGGGAATGTTTGGAAATCGGTATTTAGTCACCGTTATTGCGAAAAAAGTTTATGGTTTTTATATATAGATTAAATTAAAAGTTATTTCATTATCACAAAGTAGATGTAATTACCTTTAAATTTTTTCTTTTGTTATAGTTACTCAGTACTTTTTATATAGACTTATTATTTACATTTCATCTGAAAAGATTTCAAGATAGACATTAGCAAAACCTGAAATTGCCTCAGTACCCTCACTAATAACAGTCTCAGAATAAGTAACAGAGTCTTGTTATCTATAGAGGGTAGTTCTAGTTTCTCTTAACTGAAACCTTTTATATCACAATATGTCCCTGAATTTGCCTCTTACCAGATTAGCGCACTTCCATTTTACACAGTATCATCTCAGTTTAGCTTTAACCTGTCATTTATTAAAAAAGGTATATTAATTTTATTTCAAATTCAAATGAATTCAAAAGCCTTAGAATATAAGCATCAATTATTAATGATACAATTTTACAATAAGACGTCTATTTTAATAAAAGCTGCCTCAATTTCGTAATAGAATACCTCAATTATTGTTTTGTCTGCTAAGAAGATTAAAATGTAACAAATATTTCAATATAGGCTGGTCTCTCTCAACCACGTCAAGATTGTATAAGTATATAATTGCCGAAAGATTTTTTAATAAAGTATTCAAGTTAGACTTATCTCCCCAATTTCAGGTCCCTCTAATAACTTCCATAGGGCCCCAATAAGGGTATTAGGATAAGGATATACACATTGTTGTGAATGTACACATTGTCCGATTCCGTGCTTTCATTCATGAATATCAGATTTTGGCCAGTAAATGTCCAGTATTACCTATACCGTCTCTCCTTATGGTGTTGTGGGCATCCATGAGGATTTCCTGAACATTTTTTTTCGGAATGTGTTTAGCTGTTAGCCATACTGGCTTTTACAGCATAACCGGAGGGAGGACGGGTTCTTATGGAGGCCGACACTATTCGAGTGCGAGCCCTGAAAAGGGCTTGCTTTCCGGGGAATCGCAACACCAAGGGCATCTCCTGCGAGACCGACCCTCGGGTTGGAGCGACGTTATCGCTGATTCATACCTGAAAAGGACAAAATTAGAAGCGCACCCGGGAACGTGGGTGAAGTTTTTGGAAACCATGTGTCGATAAGGCAATATTCAATCAAATTTATAGATAATAAAACCATGTCAAAAGCACTATCATCTATTACACCTCTTTGAGTGAGAATGGGCATCTCTTTTCTTACTAATGATTTAAATGCGTAACTAACTCTATCTGTCTGTCGCGCTCACACGACAGACTAATGGTCTAGTCTTTACAGGCTAAATGCAGAGCCATCTCTTCGGGTCATTTTCAGAGCCAGAAGCTTAAAACCTATTATTTGTGCTGTTGATTCGATGTAAATAAATATGATATTCAAATTTTGTCTTACTTTTACGCTCAAGTGTGTAAAATACCAATCTTTACTAATATTATAAATGTAAAAGCTCTTACCATTTGTGGCGGCTTCACGCCAAAACTACTGAACTTGATTTCAATAAAGTTAAGACAATTCTGGAGACTTAGAAAGAATAATAAAGGATTTTGCAGTGAAATACCGCTTTCATAAATAAAGTATTTATTCGTATATGTCTTATTTGAGAAATAATTACTCTTTAAGAGAGGAAGGAGGAACTGTCCCTAAATAAATTTTTCTTATTCAATTTTGACTGTGTATAAGCGAATTTGCAATAGAAATAGTCTAAATATATATATGAGTCGGAATAAAATTGTTTTACGGAACGCCAGCGCCATCGATTGGCGCTGGGCAGACTCAATGAGTCACAGATCGGCGGCGTTCTCGACAGTTCTCGAGTGACGGTCCGCCAGAGCGTTCGACTATTACTAAGCTGTCGTGCGTTTCTATTACTGTTAATGGGTTCTGTTTATATGTTTGTGTTATTTGATATCGGGAACAATTAAGTGATTGGACATTATAATCTGAGTTAATTAATAAAGTGTTTGATTGCACCAACGCCCACACTTCGGAGGTTGAATTATGCACCCCATTAACGATGTCAGCGGTAACTATATTTTTCTCCAACATATGTGTACAGCTTTTACCAGCTTACAAAAAGCATAAGTATACAATTGCTTCTTTAAAGTTATCTTAACTTATTTCAAATATTTATTTAGGACATAACACAAATACATACTGAGAACCCGTATTACCGATTGTTTGCACACAAATCGGGAGATTGCTTTTTGTTCTCGGAAGAACAATAAAACTTGTAAAGCTCATTTTATTGTTTTCATTTCATACTTTTGTTACTATAGATTTTTATAGACACTGGGAGACTAAGGATGGTTCATAATTTGTTAACTTAATTATATTGTATTATGTTAGCAACAAACAAAAAGAAAACATGGTATTTGGTTGAGACCACACCCCAGAAATTAAAACATTATCAAGGCAAGGTTAATAATACGAACTACGACATTTTATACCATTCTTTATTTTTTTTTTATTTTTTTTTACAGTTACACCAACAAAGTAAACACTAATACAAACACTTAAAGACTAGTTATGACAATTGTGCTAAGTGTCACCTCAATTATAGGTATAAACATATATCTAGAAAAGGGAAGTTTAGGCAACAATTATAGTATGACAGTTAAAAAATAAAAATAAAAAAGTATCAAGTTAGACTAAAGACTAAATTAGAAATTAAACAAAATTTTTAACTCTGAATTTTGCGCGAATTTTACTTTTAAAACTGAAGAATATGTCCGTCTCGGTATCGGTGGTAACAGCAACGTTATATTCTTTATTCACAAAGTAATAACAGATACGAGATCTATAGTTCTATATAATAATAATTTATAAATTATTCTGATAAACTACGCTCTAACTCTCTCATGCAACTGTCACAGAACGTCTATATATCTTTCTTGCTCTCTTAGACGACGAGAGTCGACTTTAGTCAAACGAGCGTTTCCTAGCCAAGCGCGACGGCTCAGTCGCATTCGATATCCACAAAACAAAGTGCATAAAATGCCTAAAAGTGTAAGTTGAAAGGTAAATAGCAGCCTATAAGCATCACACTGCTGGCCAGAGCCCTCTTTATTCATCTGAGAGAAGGTTTTAGACCATAGACCCACCACGCTCCTAACTCGATATTTTTCTTCTCTGAAAAGCACAATGAAGATTTAGAAAGAACTGACAAGAACGGGAGTTTCATTTTTATAAAGAGAAACTTAACGAGAATTGACGCTTCACAGTATTATGAGTATTCTCTGTAAAATAGAATATTATTTCGTTTTAACCTTTTTTTTTTTTCAGAAAAAGTTAAGGTAAAAACAGTAAATCTGATCATAATAATCTCTTAAAATATTGTAATAGCAAATAAACATTTGTGTACGCTATGAAATATTTTTGCCATATTATAGTCAGATTAACATATAGTTGTCGTAATATAATAACGTTTTTCTCAAAATAAAATAAACTTTCAATTGCTGAAAATTAACTATAATAAATACTCACTGAATTGTCTAAGAAATATAGGTTTTTAAGACCCAAATTAGGGAAGCATTCATGAATATTTCACCAGACATTAAGTACCTCATGTTTTATTCATAATGATGAGCTGCTTATTGTTGACTGGCACGCGGCCGGGCTTTGCTGTTGCTTTTTTTGAGTTTATTTACGCTTGGAATTTCCTGTTTTAATACTCGTTTTAAAATAGAAATTACCTTATTGTTAGACGGCATTGCCAAGTCCTGAGTTCGATCGCCGGTAGGACAAGGGAATCTATATTTTCTAATTTGTCTAGTTCTGGTCTTGGAGGCTTCGGCCATCCTATTAGCAAATATTTATCGTTGAAGAGTAAATTTGTGTTTTGATACACTGTGTAGAAATCATTATGGGTACATTAAAATGTATCATAATTTCCCATCAAATGTGATCGTAATCAAGTACCTTACTTGTCAGTAGAAAAGATAGTTTTTTCGTACACAGCATAAAGTAAAAAGCTGTTACCTTAACATTGCAAACAGGTGCTTTAATTTTATTTATTAACTAGTACATCCGACCATTACGAATCGCGAACCTGAAGTGGCAATGGGCGGGGCACATAGTCCGACGAACCGATGGACGTTGGGGCCGGAAGGTGTTGGAATGGCGACCCCGCACCGGACGACGCAGTGTAGGAAGACCCCCCACAAGGTGGACCGACGATATAAGGAGGGTCGCCGGTAGCCGCTGGAGCCAGGCGGCGCAAGATCGGGCCTTGTGGGCATCATTTCGTGAGACCTATGTCCAGCAGTGGACGTCCATCGGTTGAAGCGACGACGACAACGACATCCGACCATTATTCATTGTAGTATAATATGTGATTAAATTAAAAGGTAAGCTGCCCGTTAACATCCCATTGCTGGACACAGGCCACCTCACTTCTTTACTTTCATTCCACAGAGACCGCGTCCTTCCACTTGCCACTATCCTTGCATAGCTCCTTCGCTTCTTTCATTCTTATTAGATATTTCATACAATTTCGTCGGCTTAGAGTATACTCTTAGCCTGGCCCTTATTTAATATGTCCTGGATTTGGTCCAGGAACGTTCGCCTTGGTCTTCTCCATCCAACTTACCCATTCACTCTTGACTCATAAATCCTTTTTGTCAGTCTCCTTTCATTCTCAAACATTTCTTCCACTATAATATTAAAACTGATAGCTTTATATAAAACTTTGTAAACTTCTTTCACGAAGACAGGTATAGAATTATAGAAAAGATTAAAGTACTTCCTCCTTAATTTCTGACTAAAACTGTTTCCAAATTTCATTCGTGCTTGAAAGATAGACTTTAATCAGTCCAAAATGTCATTCCCTATTCTACCACCTTTCATTTTCATTTTTAAATGAAAACCATGGCAACGTTTTATCGAAAACACATATTCAAAGTAGAGATGTCAAAACTGTGCCTATATATTTGTTACATACAAAAAGATTCACTTTGATTGTGTAAAAATAAACCTCTATATACTACGTTTATTAAGAATACCCACATTTCTTTGTTTTATCTGTTGAATTCCTGAGCTAGTATCCTGCTCTATATTTTACTCTGCTTACTAGAGAGGACCATTAGCTCGCAGCGTGTGACAGTGACTGTAAGCTTTAAGTAAGATAAAGTTATATTTTCTTTGTAGAGAAGCAATTGGCTTAGGACATTTTTAATGAATAAAAAGAACAATACCGTAGAAAGCTTTTTACTCATTTTATATCTCATTCTTTGTATACAAGACATTACAACTTTGAATGTATATATTAAAGAGAATCATCATATTTTTTTGTTGCTTATAAGTTAGCGCTTAATTCTGACAGTAAGTGGCAATACAGTCTAAGAAGTTATGGAAGAGCGCTGTAATCTGGAAAAAGATAATTTACCTCTTAAAGGCCTCTACATGACATTACTCTTTTCTAGATAAAGTCATAGCAATCCACAGGCAAGACCTTCTATCAGTCCCGAATTAAGCAATTTAGTAAATACCTTTTCCGTAAATTGCCTGTATAAAAATAAATTTTCCGAAAATCATATTCAGTCTACTATTAACCAGCGAAACTTCCAATTTACAGTAATAAAACAGGAATACCTATACCACCATAAAAATAGTTATATTTTTATTTAAAAGAAACAGCGGTTTTAGGCAAATTTATCAAATGTACAGAACAAAAATTTGGACTGTGTTTATTTAATACCCACGTACAAGCCCCCAAACAACATTTTTTGTTAACAAGATATAGTTGAAATAGTTATTCAAATAAACATACTGTTCGGTTATTAGCAAATAGAAATGAACGTGTTATTTAAACGAATAAAGCTTTAATTCTAGGTAACTTTATAGTGAAATGGACATAGACAGTTGACACTGTAAAACAATTTAATATTACGATTTGTAAAAATGTGATGTGTGTGTGTGTGTTTGTCGGAGAATAAGAGAAAAGAGAGGAGCATAAAGCATAGGGGCTTATTGTGTTCCGCCGACATCGTCATTAGTGGCTTCCATGATTCAATTTTGCATACTGTGGGCGTTGGAGGGTAATATTGGTGCAATCAAACACTTTATTAATAAATTCAGATTATAATGTCCAATCACTTAATGTTCTCGATAACAATTTACACAAAAACGTTCACAATAATAGCTAGGATAGCTAGGAACGCGACAGTTTCAATAGTCGACCGCTCTGGCGGACCGTCATCCGAGAACTCGCGAGAGACGCGCGCTGGATTGTCACTATTGACTCTGCCTCACGCCGATAGGCAGATGGCGCCAGCGTTCCACAGACTATTGCACTCCGACACACATATATATATATATATATATATATAATGTTACATGAATACAATGTTTGTTATATAAAGCAACAATGAAGTGCTTTCAAGCAAACTTGATAATCTTTTATATTAATTTTATTTATCTACAAACTGTTTGTATTGACATAAGTAACGACTTAACATTTCGCCTTTCGAATAAAAATTAAATCAAATCAAAATATTCAAATAGGCTCAAAACGCACTTTTGAATCGCCAGTAGTCTGTCCGCTGATAACAAATCTTCTGCCGGTTCGGAAAGTTGAATCCGCTGCGAAAAAACCAGCAAGAAACTCAAGGGTTACTCTTTTAGAAATAGTTGTGTATGTTACAATGAGTAATATTTTGCTTCTGTGAGCAACTGGAATCAAGCCCAAACATTTCTATCGCTGAAATAATCTTCAACATTATAATAGGCCTTTTGTAAAAGGGTGTTTTACTTATTTTTTATAATTATATGGAGGCAAATCTAAAACTGATTGACCTATCTTATTAATAATGCACATGCTCATCCCGACAAATGATTTCTGAACCTTCTTCACTCTAAAATAAGGAATTGCGAGTATGTTTTTATTTCTTGTATTAAAATTGTGTATTTAACTTTTTTACTGTGTAAGTGTATATTATCACGAATATAGAAGATGTTATTTAATATATATTGCAATGGTACTGTGAGAATTGATATTTCTTTGAATTTTTCTCTGAAGGAAACGCGAGATCCCAATTGATACTCGTATATGGCACTTATTGCCCTTTTTTGTAAAATAAATATTTATTTATTTTTATTTATTTATTGATCAAGTTACATTGTATCTTAAAATATAGTCAACAACAAAAGTAAAAAACTGCGCTGCAGATGTCAACGGCAAATTTTCGCAAACTGTTTGAAAAATAAATGTATACAATGTTACTGTCAACTTAATTAGTTCTTTATTATATGAAGTTTCTATGTCACACACATCCAGATACTCACGCACACATACATACTCACGATTATGCGTGTGTATGTGTGCGTGAGTAAGTGCATGTATGCGTGTGTAATAGTGAGTATGTGTGTGCGTGAGTATCTGGATGTGTGTGTGTGTAAAATTATTATGGTTATGGGAATGTATTATTATTATTCATTTACAAATTACAAGAAGTTTTTCAGTCTCTTCATAAGTTAGCGTTTGGAGCCAAGTCATACATTTTACTTTACAAGCATGTCTGGATAAAGAGTAAATGCCTATCAATTTATTTATCTTATTGTATAAAGGCGAACTTAGGCTTTTGTAGTGACGATTTGCGATTTCTGTCTTTGATTTTACAATGTTACAAACAAGGTCCGCCCGACGTTTTTTAAATTTTAAATTCGGATCATAATCTAAACTATAATGCTTCTTTAGAATTACTTGAAGTATAAAAAATTGACGGACTGTTAAAACTCTACTAAAATAGCTTCAATGACCGCCGCCTTACCCCATAACAGTATGCCGTGAGACATAATACTCGTACTATGAAAATAAGCAAAATACACCAGTTTGGCAGTTTCTACATCAGTGTATTGTCTAACTTTTCTAACAGCGAATGCAGTGGAACGAAGTTCACTCGCTACAATCTTAATATGGGCACCTCACTTAAGCACCGAGTCTAAAGTACATTTTCATTTCCAGTACGTTTTTCAATGCTCACGAACCATATAATATTGTTATAATTAATTAGCCGAAATAATTTAATTGGCTCTAACAAATCAAACAGGCTTTGTTTTCATTCAATCACTTGAAGCACGAGCCATATTCATCGAAATATTTACTTCATATTCAATATTAAATGTTAACAATGGAATTGGTTGGATTTTTAATAACTGAATTTCAGTTTTGGAGTTCTTTTTAAGGAATTTATGAGAATAATTAATAATTTTAAACTGGAACTTTCGTGGTTTATCGACATATTTGAAGAAAAATAAACTATAAACGGTTACATACCACGATAATGTTTTTGTGAATTTGTCGATATTTCGGCCCAATTGCATGGGCCGTGGTCGCGACGAGACTGCAGTGGCTTGGAGTTGCTGTCAGGGGCAGAATCTTTCTACCCTGCGGCGCGTTCTTTTTAATGGTGTCGGTACTTTGTTCGTTTTTCGGCATACTGTACTCACGACGTCATTTTTTAATTTTGATACTCTAAATCGCTTGCCTTTTTGACATATATCAACTACTGGATTCCACGTTGCCGCCAACTTAAATCCCTCGTCGCGANCATAGTTGGTTAAAGGTGCAGGTTCCAAAAACAATGATTGGTGCCTCACACTGGTATTCCTGGAACATTTGAAATAATATTGCTCAAGAGGAATTTATACTCGTAGTCAACCAAGTTATGAAGAATTAAAAAAAAATGCGCTTTGTATTAACATATATACAAATTTTGACAGTCTCGCTGGTGTAATGATGTACTAACTTTACTGAAAGGTACATGGGTTCGTTTCCCAAGAAGGAGAATTTAGTCAATCGTATTTTTGATGACTGTTATCATTCCTACATTAGGCAGGCCATCTAGTAATGGCCCACATATTAAATCTGGGCCTCCACTGTTACCGTCGCTTCACACACCCTTAATGTCGCCCCTCGTGGTGGCCCTTTCGAGGTCCATGGAATAGCCGCACCTCCGTCTTGGTGGTGAAAATTGCCAGACCAAGAAGCTGAATTTTTTCCACCACTAAGTTCGCTCCGATTTCCGCGATGAAGGATGTCATTTGCGTAGCATAGCACCCTCATCCCTAGAAGGAGTGAACATCACAAGAGCCAGTCAAAGCCGATGTTCCAAAAAATCGGCCCCAAAACTGTACACCGTGGCAAGCCTCGGTGCACTTGGCATCGGAACAGGCGCCCGCCGCACTCACACAAAACCTCTCTGTCCTGGAGATATGCCCGCAACAACCTCCCTAAATAAGGAGGCACTCCATGATATCGAAGCGCCTACAAAACCATTTCATGAGGGAAGCTATTGAAAGCGTTCGCTAATTCCAAAGACAACCACCCCCCGCTGCACCGGGTCTCTAGTCTGACTTCTTAAGGACACCAGAGCGTCTACTGTCGTTCGACCTTTCCTAAATCCAAACTGCAAGGCGGACTATCCAGGCCCCACCTCGTCAAGGTGGCAAACTAAGCGATCCGCGAGGTTCTTCCCAAAGAATTTCCCCACCTCGTTCAGAAGAACGTAATGTTCCTATTTAAGACTGGTATTTTCCCGGTAGAGCTACTTATTATGAGGTGAAGAAGATCACTAAGTGACTGTTAGTTACTATTTTGATGTTTGTTTTAGGCAAGCAGCGTTTGGCGAGTGGGCAGCATGCCGCGCGCCAGCGCTCTCTTGCTGGCGCTAGCGGCTTTCTTGCTCGCGGACCAGTGCATTCATGCCTCGTACATTGATCCTGGTGAGACTCTTAAATAACTACTTTTTTTTAGAGATTAATCATTTTTATTATGTTAAATATAACAGGTTTTGTAAATAACCATCTAGCACGAATTAGAACATAATATATAAATAGAAAATTTTAAGTCTTTTACGTATGCTAGATGGTTTACGTTTTTTGCGTATTGTACTTTATTAATGAATTAATATTTGAATATATATATAATATCGCCAGACTGCTAAAATACTGAATTTTTAGTTTAGTACGCTACCTTAGACTGTATCATCGGGAGAAATCTCAGTCAATAAAAAAACAATACTTTCTTATGGAATTGAAATACAATGTTAAGTACGTATAAAAGGATCTGATTAAAATATCAATATACATGATGATAAATCGCAAGTTACTCTGACAGAAAGATGGAAAATTTGTATGCAAGGTGTTTTGGAGTGTAGTTAAGATTAGGAAAGCACTGCATTAAATAAGGATTATATTAATTTCAGAGATGATAATCTGTATAAAAATTGTTATTTTAGAAGAAATTAAGATATGTTAAAACATAACAATGTAAATGTTTTCATTTTAAAACATTTTAAAATCCCGTTTATTTAAATTTGACCAAAATATACAATACAAAGCGCTAGTTTTATAGTAATTATCTCATTTACATTACAACCTTTCTACGCGAAGCAGTTTTAAACGTTTATTTGAGCATAAAAATTATCGTTGAAAAGCGAACTAATTGAAATGGAATTAAAGAGATCTTCCAGATTATAATTGGGCAACCTTTGTCGCCTGGGTAATTAGTTTGAAATCTACAAGATTAGTAATAAATTAATTTATATGGAACGATTTTGATTGTCATATCTGAAACGAATTTCCTATTATATAAATTGATAAAACCGTCTACATCGATGTCTTTTTGAAGTATTAATTATGTCTTATGATTAAATATCTTTAGATTTTTTGTAAGAGAGCTACAAAAATATTTAATGAGATATTTTGCTTAACATCTATCTTCAGGTGACGAAGACATCGAAATAAATGGCCCCGATTATGAAGAAGATCCATCCGATCTACAGCTTCTTCAAGATGTTGGCAAGTAAGTATAATCCTTGAATTCGACGGTCCCTTTGTATAAAAAGTCTAGTATAAAATCCTAATTTAGTAAGACAGTTCTTCAAAAAGAAATTATTTAAGACTGTATTACTTTCATTTTCGTTTTTAACAAACTAGGTTGTTAAACCTGGTGTCATAATCATAAAAATTGCAAACACGTTAAAATATCTTTAATGCAAGTTAACTCTTTATGCGTAGGCGCTCTCATTAACCTTTCATTTCCATACCTTTTCGCTGGTTAAAATTATTTAAGTTAAAATTATGTGCTATTTTTGATAGATGTTCTGGCTTTAAAATTACATGAATCGTTAATCATAACTATTTATCACTCAAAACAACTTTTGGAGAGTTTTAGAGAGTATATTATAGTTATGGTCAAATTTATGTGATTGGAGTTGAACTTTGCTTAATTTTCACTTGAAGTTCAAAAACTACTTTCTGAATTTAATAAATTTATATAAACAAGAAAACGTTGAACTTCTCTTGCCAAAAGCTGCTTTTCAGTTCATCAATGGATATTTTTTTGGAAGTGCTTTTACGCACCCCTGCCACGAGGCAGGGAATGTGGAACTCGCGGACAAGCCCAGAATACCCACTAAAACCCAGCGACACCCTCCTCACCCTAAATTGGGAGTATCAGAGGTAGAGCTTCAACTTAGGCTAGATTTCGATGATATGGTTTCAGACGTTCGTCGCTGATCTACGTTTTCAGGCGTGCGTGTATTCCGCGAGGGGGCAACTGTGACCACCGGCCAGGTGACTGTTGCCACTCGTCCTCATGCCGCTGCAATCTGTGGGGGTCCAACTGTCGCTGCCAGCGCATGGGCCTCTTCCAGAAATGGGGGTGATACATCCAACAGATCGTCTCCACCAGCTTCGCCTTCACCAACCCGGCGTTGCACCAAAATGACCATTGCGTTTTATCACTGGACCCGTTGCGTTAGCTTCAACCTTTACATTCTCTCCAATCTCATATCGTTTAAAAGTAGAAATTTGTATCGAAAAACAGGGACGTAGATTTTAGTTTGGAGATATTTTTGGACCATTTTTACTAAAATTTTAGCGCCCTCCTTTGTAATTTTTTGTTATTTCATTTGAATTTATTCGATTTTATTTATGTTTTCTTAATCTGATTGTATCGAGTGTCCGCCTACATGGTTGGGCAATCACCCAGCCTTATTGCCCAATCAGTACGCTTCGACATTAAGCTCGGTCAATCAGAACCTAGATATTGCTATAAGCTATGGGTTCTTCACCGATTACTTCAGTTTCTCTTTCTTTCCACACGAACCCATCGCTTTGAGCAATCTTATTCTATTACAATGTATGTATGTAGAGTTAAGTAAGCTAATCGTAGAATGCAGTAGCTGATTGGTGGTAAACTTATGTCTATAGGAAGTAGCGGATACAATATAGAAAGATATAAACGTAACTTATAAAATAAATGTTCTAGACCCTAAGACACTAACCGTAACGAGAAACTTGGTGAAAGACGCTATTTTAAGCCTTTATATGAAACAACGCCACTTATTTGCGATTGGCAACTTTAGTATATTATAATACTTATTAATGTGTCAAAATAATCTTATTATGATAAATAAAACGAATCTTTAATGTACTCTATGCGTCTCTTAGACAGGGGGTATATAGTATTGCAGCCTAGTAGATCAAATATTTGTAGTTTCTAATATTATATACGTTCCCGATCGAGGAATATGATAATTGTAATATTACTAATATTGGAATATGGAAAACGATATATTGTATTAATAAATGTTTATGAACGACTTGTGTTTTTATTTTCACCATTATAGGATTTTGTCTTGCCTAAAATATCCTCTAAGTAGGTTTCATGTTGACGTATTACAACTTTATATAAAAAGACGATTGATGAAATTATTAAGTAGCATACATACACATGAATGATGAGCTTAGAATCATGAAATTTGAATATCATATTGCTTTTCAAAATATGAAATCCTCATGATAAACTCGTTGGATAGGTTTGAGTTGATAAAAGTGTAACATACAGGCAATTATTATAATCCTGTCTTTAGTTTTTTTATTATGGATATTTTAGACAGAGATATAGAGAGAGAAAATACTACTATTGTACACCACGAGAAATATAGACAAAGAAAAGTCATAAAATAAACCGCCTCGCTAGCGCGTATTCACTTGCAAGCCGAAGTTCCGGGTTCGATCCTCGGTAGGACGAATTTAAGAAAGTGTATTTTCTAATTTGTCTGAGTCTGGACTGGTGGGAGGCTTCGGCCGTGGCTAGTTACCACCCTATCAGCAAAGACGTACCGCGAAACAAAGAGATTTGTTTTCCGGTACGATGCCGTGTAGAAACCAGAAGGGATATATCGCCTCTTACCAGATTAGCGCACTTCCATCTTAAAGTTTGTCATCACTTACCATCAGGTGATATCACAGTCAAGCGCTAAACTGTCAGTAATAAAAGAAACCCCACTATGTACGTAGCGATTTCTTTCACGCAACCTTTGGGTTAGAGATATTACAGAAAAGAAAAAGCATAAAGCGTGGTGACAGATAAAATTAGTAAAGTAATAAATATTTTAATGTAATATATAAATATTATGTTCATATATTATATTAAAATATATATCTGTTGTAATAAATATATATTATATAAAAAAGGCCTCTAGTCGCTTAATAGAGTTTTTGTAAATGACAACTAAATTGTATCAGAGACGTATCTCTGTTTGAAATAGTCAACCGTATAAAGATATTTATAAAAGCTTTTCTAGGCAACGAATAAAAAAAAATATGCGTCACAATATCGGTTGACGAAATAGAAATATAAAACGGTAAAATGGGCGGTGCAAGTCCGCAACCGAAAGTATATTATAAAACTTTTTCACAATCATTTTTATTAAAAAAGCTTTTGCAAACTTCACAAAGAACAGATGAATCCCGCGAGAACAAAGGCAATTCAAATTACATTGTCCGAGATAAGAGAAATCATCTCTGGCGGTTAGCAGCTACAAAATTAGCTTTATAAAGGAATCAAGTCCTTGTGAAAGCGCGAGTGTGAAAAATTTGATTTTGAAGTACCTTTTAAAATGTTTTATGTGTAGAGGTTTTTTATTATGATTAAATTGTGTAAAGGCATTAATGAAATGTAGTGGTTTGTCGGAATATTAACAGATAACGCAATAAATGCGTTTCAGCTGCTACGTAAATGCTGTTATGGAAAGTACGAAATATTGACATTTTTGAAATCAAACAACTCTATCCAATATCCGGTTCCCTTTCATTAATATTTGTGTATAATAAAATAGAGAGTTATGCCTCACTTATGCTTAAGTATTGGATATCTTCCAAAAAGAAATAAGCCTTTATGAATAGCCAGTTGGTGTATGGTTTGTGATAAGAGAACGTTATGGTAAATAAAAGAATATGTAGGGACTAACATTGAGAAAGTAGTATGTTTAGATGGGTTGGGCACGTAGAGAGAATGAATGAAAGGAGGCTGACTAAAAGGATTTATGAGTCAAGAGTGAATGGGAAAGTTGAAAGGTAAAGACAAAGGCGAAAGTTCCTGGACCAAATCCAGGACATTTTAATTAAGGGCCAGGTCAAGAGTACTCTAAACCGACGAACTTATATGAAGGATTTAATGAGAAAAAAAGAAGCGAAGGAGATATGCAAGGATCGTAGCAAGTGGAAGGATGTGGTCTCTGCCTACCCCTTTGGGAACGAAGCCTATGTATTTAGAAATAAGAACATGCGTAAAAATAAATTGTACCATGGGGTCTTACCGCTTATCAGAGTTGTTTTCTAGAAAACTTTAAAAAACAGGAAATTCTACAAATAGCCAGTTTTTCGTCTTATTTTTGACAAAATGTTAAAATTATAGATAAAATTCGATACGGTCAAAAGACAATACATATATGCAAACATTTCATTATCTATTTAATCTCTACAAGTGAGAATAGTTATCTCTGTAGTTATCGTTGTAATCAACCGGAATATCTACTTTATAAAGGTATAACATACAAACACGGATTACAAAGAAACTTCTTTAAACGAGAAAGGTTGAACTGTATTTTGGTCTTTTTTTTTTTTTTTTCGCTGGGAAATGCATTTACGCACCCCGCCCGTGAGACAGACGGGAGTGTGGGACTCGCCGGTAGTACCAGAATACCCACTAAAACCCAGCGGAGCCCTCGTCATTCGAGAATGGATGGACCAGAGGTTCGTTGTGGCATTCCACTCTGGCCCCTCCGAATGAAGCCGGCTCAAAAGTGCACTACAGGGGGAGGAGTTGGATAAACCTCCGTCTCCTGTTTCCTATTCCCCTCCGTCCGGGGTACTGTGCTTCAGCTGCATTCATCCTCTCTCTTTGCCGTGCCTCCTTTAGCGAAATGACAGTTTCGCAGAAGGTGGCAACAGCATTCCAGCCCCGCTCGTTGACAAGCATTGCATCTATAATACTTGCCAGCGAGAGGTCTGCACCGATCTGCGACGTCAGCAGATGACGCTGGGGTCCCCAAGCAGGACATTCGGCCACCGTGTGGTGCGCTGTGTCCACAGGATCACCACACTCGTGGCAGATGGCCGACGGCTCACAGCCAACGATTTGGTGCAGGTATTTTCCAATGCAGCCGTGACCGGTTAGCACCTGCACCAAACGGTAGGAAAGCACTCCGTGTCTTCTACCCAGCCATTGCTCCAAGTGAGGGCGGAGTGCCGCAATTATGGCCCCACCGGCTGCTGGGGACCCGAGGTCCTGTTTCCATGCTTCGATCAGGGCTCTGTCGGCAATGATCTTGACCCTCCTAACCTCGTCGGCATTAGGTATTTCCCCTCTGGCCCTCGCAGCTACTCTGCACTGGTAAGAAGCTGCGAGAACTTCCGCTTTCAATTCCCAAGGGGGATCGCCCGCCAGTAGGGTTGCTGCCGTCCACGATACTGTACGGTACCCCCGTATTGCTCTAATCGCTATTACTCTTTGGGCCCGCCGCAAGAAAGTTTTATTCTGAGCGCTTAGAGAATTAATCCATACGGGTGCACCATACAGCGCCATGCTGGCGATTATTCCAGCATATAGTCTTCTGCAGGGCGATCCTGGTCCTCCCACGTTGGGTAGTAGCCGACCTAGCGCGGTTGCTGCATTCATGAGGCGTGGGGTTAGTTGGGCGAAATGAGCCCGAAAGTTCCAGCGTCCGTCAAGTATTAGACCCAGATACTTCATCTGGGTCTTCAATTCAACAACCGTATCTGTCAAAGTTAATACTGCCCCTCGTGGAGGACCCCTACGAGTTCCGTGGAAGAGTAAGGCATTCGTCTTGGTGGTGGATACTTCCAGACCTAATCTGCGGATTCTGTCCACCACCAAGTCCGTCCCGACTTCAGCCAGTATAGCTGCATCCTCGAAATTCTTCCCCCGTGCCGTAACTAGGGTATCATCGGCATAACACAAAATGCTCATACCTGGGAGGAGCGGACATCGCAGGAGCCAGTCAAATCCCAAATTCCACAATACGGGCCCTAACACTGACCCCTGCGGTACTCCGCGGTCTGCTTTGTGCCGGAAAAGGCGACCACCACTCTCCCACAGAATCTCTCGATCTTGGAGATACGCCATCAATAGCCTCCTGAGATATGAAGGCACTCTGTGATAGCAGAGAGCCTGCAGCAATGTCTCATGAGGAAGGCTATTGAAGGCGTTTGCAATATCTAAAGAAACCGCCAGGATTACTTCCCCTTTACTTGTTGCCTCTTCTGTAAGACCCCTTAGTGTCTCCAGGGCATCAACAGTAGACCGACCCCGCCGAAAACCAAACTGAAAGCTTGATAGACCCGGTCCTTCCTCTTCTAAATGTTTAGTGAGGCGGGAAGCGAGGATTTTTTCGAAGACTTTTCCCACTTCATTTAGAAGAACGATGGGCCTATATGCGCTAGGGGAGCCGACTGGGCGGTCTTCCTTCCGCAGCAGACACAGTCGACCATCCTTCCAGGCCTTCGGGAACTGCCCAGCGATGAGGCATTCATTGAATAGTTCCCGAATCCACACATGCAGGTATTGCAGGGCAAGACACAGAACTCTGCCTGGAACACCGTCAGGGCCGGGGGCGGTTTTCCTGGTCCTCAGGCGCTCGAGAATTAAGTCCATCTCTCCATCCGTGATGGCAGGAGAGGTAGCTACATCTTCCGCATCTCTGACAGGAGGGGCCATCGTCGGAGGGACGAATTCATTAAGGGAGCTGGGAAATAGTTTCTGCACTAAGTGTTGCAAAAGCTCCGGCCGAAGAGATTCCGTCACGGGGGCACCCCGAGCGCTTAGTTTCTTGCGTGCTGCCAGATAAGGGCGTCCCCAAGGGTCCCGGTTGAGGCCTTGCAGCATCTCCTCCCGGCTCCCTGACTTCGCATGTCTGATTGCAAGCTGCAGTTGTTTTTTAACCGCGCGATATGTAGTCCGCAGCCGGATCTCTTCCTCCTGTTGCCAGCTGCCGCCTCGAAAGCCTCGTCTTCGGTATCTCAAGTATAGTCGTCGAGCCCTATGGCACGTGGCTCGTAGGTCTGCCAAATCTTGAGACCACCAATAGACCTGACGACGAGGCAGCCGGCGCCCTGCTCTCGGCATAGCAGTGTCACAGATTTCTGTTAAGGACTTTCGTAGACTAATGGCCTTCTCCTCTACATTGTTCCCCTGAAGAGCGGGAGAAGCCCATCGCTGAACGATAGCCGCTTCTGCTGCTAGCTCTCGGTCTAGCTGACCTAAGGCCCAACGTGGAAGACGACCTGAGGTTCCTGAAAGAGCTACTGGAATTTGGGGAGCAGAGGCTATCTCAAATCTAATATACTGGTGGTCGGAAAGAGTCTCCACTGCCTCTTCGACTCTCCAGCTTCTTACTCTACCCGTCACACTGTGAGTGGCAAACGAGAGATCTACCACAGAACCTCCATTATGCCGGACACAGGTATGGGCATTTCCCCTATTGAGTAGGCACAAACCAGAGACTAGAGCCCAGATCTGGACCGCTCTTCCCCTTTCATTGGTGGTTGGATTACCCCAAGCCTGTGATTTCGCGTTGAAGTCGCCCAAGACAATGATGTGTCCCGGTAACCTTGAGCGGACTGCTGCCCCCACGGAGTCCAGAAATGCCTCGAACTCTACTAGGGGCCGGTTGGGAGAGAAGTACAAGCCAACTATTATTTGATCTTCCCACTCGACCACCACAAATCCAGATCGTCTCTCCAGTGCTCTCAACGGCGAACTAGCTCCCGCCCTGGGCACAACTGCTACAGAACCGTCTAGATCGCCGACCCAGTGCTGGTTGGCGACGTAGTACGGCTCGCAGGCTACTGCTAGATCAATGTCCCACTCTGCCATGGAATGCATCATCAAATCTTGTGCCCCAGCGCAGTGGTTTAAATTCGTCTGTAAGATACTATGGTGTCTTTTCATCATTGCATTATATTATCAGATTCCGACTGTGCCGCTGGATCCAAGGTAGCGCCGTGAGCTGATACAGCTGCTTTTGAACTGTATTTTGGTCTGTTGTCGGTTGGATTGACTTTGAAGACACTTTCACTACCAGTTGTTATTTAAGGAGTTCACTAGTTTCATTGTAGAAAAAGGCATTTGAAGTTATGCCATTTGCCCTTTAATTCTTCTCTTTTAAAATATTGTTTTTAAGCATGGAGAAAGTATATATACACAAACAAACATTTTGATCGACAAAAATTAGACCTGTAAATCCAGCACGACCAGAGAAAGAGAAGGGAGCCAGAACAAACGCAAAACGAAGGGTTAACGTGCTCTCCGGGGAATTCTATTCTGTATTTTTACTTTTTACTTTATTTCTGTATATTTAATCAGGCCGCCTCTGATCTTGCACCTGGGATATAATTTGTAGCCTAATATCTTGTCCAATAAGGGACATGAATCAATCCACCTTGGTGTTATGTTCATATATAAAGTTATATGTTATGCAAATCCATTCGTATTTAAACAAGGGTGATAAGCTCGTGCATTACAAAGCACACAGGAATTGCGTATAAAACGCTTCCAATAGCTCTAAGTAGATACTGTACGTGTCACGAATGCAAATGACATCTAAAAGTACAATTTGTATGCAAAATTTGCCTTCATTTTCTCCAAGAGTTCCTAATACTACGTGTCTATTGCTACGGGGTTAATCTCTGTTTAGGAAATAACACTCGTTATATGTTTTTTACACCAATACATAGTTACATATATGTGTGAAATACTATCAAAACATGTATTGTAAAGTAAAAGTAAAGATGGAAAACCTTTAAGGTAGTCACTTTTTGTTTTATTTTTATTTTATTTTATGTCTTGTGAGATCGTCATCTCGTTGTCGAAGTGGTTTAAGGTGTTAAAAGATTAAACTGAATCGGTACTCTTCTTCTTCCAAAGAGTAAGTTGGGTAATAAAATGAGAACATCATTCTGGTGTTGAGAAAATCTTATGAAGATGAGAAGGCTTTTTAATTGCTTTCAGGTTTACTCTTATCTGTGGTCTCACCAGATAATCTATGATAATACAGTCTAAAATAACAGCGCGTTAACCTGTTAAGGAGTAGAGTAGTAAATAGCCATGACCGAGGCTTCGCAGTATTTTAAGTCTCGACATTACACAATACAAGTTTTTTTAATTGAACCTTTTTTTCGTCAGAAAATCCTCGTGGATACCTGCAACGCAACGGGGAAAAGACAATGTGAGTTATGCCTGACCGGCTAAAACCCGGTGATGCTGCTCCCTCCTCGCTCTTTGACAAAAGCAGAATACATTCGCACTCCCACGAGCGATTTTGTCCACAGGGTTCCTCTCTCTGAATTCCTCTGTTCGGATGTCATGGTACTGGTCCTCCCTGGGAATCCCTCTAAAGAACAATAGAACCCGCACCTTTAGCCAGAAAATAAAACCTCAATCTTTATCAATCATAGCAATACACCCATTGTTACATCAGCAATGGCAGGAATAGGTACACTTTGCCAATTTACCCACAGAATTTTGCAGAGCTTGCTTACCCAAGTCTGGTTCTGAATATAATTAATTTTCAACTCTTCTTATTAGCAAAACATAATTTTCACAATACGTATATGTGGAAAATTATTTGCAGCTTGTAAAATGTTACTTCCATGTGCGAGTTACTCTTAGGCTACCTAACATTAATTAATTTAATATACTTGGTGAGAGATGAATTTATAAAGATACTTAAAAGGCTTATTCTCACTAATGGATTCATGTAGAGCGAACGTCTCTCATTTGGATATTAGATAATTATGAAGTAATTACGAATAATGAGGTACTGTTCACTAAGTTGTATGGTAACATGTATACACAGATTTTTGTTAAAACAATCGATCTAATGCTGATTGATCTTTAAGTTATCTTTATAATAACTTAGTTATAATTAAAAAGCTTATTCGAATTTATTACAATTTCAATTGTACTACTTACACCATATCAGGTTCAATTTAAAAGTCATTATTTTATTTTTTGTGATGAAAAACGTGAGAGATCCTTCAATTTAAGCTTGGGAGCGGACGTGTCATCTTTCTTCTATATGAGTGGCCCTGCTACCAATCCTGACACCAAAATACTTTCACATTCACATTTAATCAACATTTTTAAGAAATAACTTGTTAACCTGGAAGATCTGGGATATGTGTAGCCTGACATTCGCAGTGGAGCAGCGAGCCTGTATCCATGTGGGCAATAAATAGTCTGCTGCTTCCTTTTTTGATGTAAGTCTTTTAAATCGCCTCCATATAGAGGCAATAACGTGTTGAGGAAGGATTCTGTATCAGATAAATCGCTCCAGTTTCAGGTCTTCGACCTTGCGGGTTCGGGTATTCAATTCTTGATGGTTAGGGTCGTCAGTGTCCCTTCTGACATGTGTACTTTGTACGCACGCATCTTTAACATTTTTTAATTCACGTTAGCACTATTGATTCCTGAAATACAGTAATTTTTCATATATTTTTTTCCAATGTACAACAAATGACAATATTAATTTTGTACAAAGGCACTTTTACGCATTGGTCTAAAAATAAATCACTACAAAGTATTTTGGGTGTTTTAATTTAACATCATCAGCGTTACAGTATAATTTCAGGGTGTGAACATAACTTCAATTTTATTAAATTGAAGTTATATTCACACCCACGCTTTTTGAAATTATATTATAATTTTACTCTTAGCTTTATTTTAATAAACGTTTGAAATTTATTAAGAGACATCACCGAGCGTTTATAAGACTACTAGAATTAACATGCTACAATATTATTTGCCTTGCCCACCATTATAATTATTCAAGGTTAACTGATTATCGAGCAATTTAACCAAAATCGGCAAGACGATGTTGTTAGCATATGATCGGGATTTGATGTTATATTTATGTATATAACTAATAAGATAATGAAGTCTCAGCTTTCGCATTAGATTGCCAGATAAATGAGCATGTAATTAAAACAAATAAGCTCAGTATTTCTAGTAAAGTGTACTGCAAATACAAAAGCTCGCTTGGATTCTAATTAAACAGCGAGTGACTGCCTTATCGTTTCGATCTGAAAGAAGCAAATATTACGTTTTCATTCCGAGCGTGAAAAGGTCATGCTAACCTTCTGTAAATTGCAAACATGGCATTACCTATACAATTCTTAAACGACTTTGTTAATACATATTTTATCTCCAAAGATTTCTAATCTTCGTATATGGAGCTTAATTGAAAAACCAGAGTATGCAGAGGAATTTAGAAAACAAGTAGTTGACAAAATGATCGAAATGAAAGAATTAACAGATAAAACCGTGAATGAATGTTGGAATGAGATGGCGGGATGCATTAGACGTGTAGCAAAAGATGTTTTTGGACAGTCAAAAGGTAAAAGAAAAATTGATAAAGAGACATGGTGGTGGACTTCATTTTATACACTGTGTGTTCGCTTAGATCTTTTAAACTGTTCATCTGATTTTAATGCCCTTCTCATCAATAAATAGAGTGATTCAAGAGGATGCTTTATATATATAATACATACTTATTACAATATAGAAAAGCGGAAAAATTCAAAGCTTTGCAATGTGATGTCATCATAAACAATATTTTTGCGTGCGTGTTTAATCGTAACTTCTGGCTTTAGCCAAGATAAGGTTTATCATACGAGATAGATCAAATAAAAATATAACACATTAACCCCCCCTTTTGCTTACGAAATTCCTCTTGCAACTAAAGACGGTAAGGTTAAAAATGTAAATCGTTCATTTAAAGTACATTTTATAATAAAAATCACAACAGCAATAACAGTAACGAATATTAAATAACAGTAATATCTGTTACTGTTATATAACGTTATATAATTGTAACAGATGTTGCTATTATAAAATATGGTTTGCTGTAATAAAAAGTGACTTAATTGAATAAGTAAAGGTTCGAAAAAGTGTTCTTCTGTTGGAGGATGCTTCTTGAACCTTCTCCAAGAAATCAAACACTGGCTCTTTCGACTGAGCCTCTAAAAATAGTAAGAATTGCATCCTACTCTGCTGCTTAAGATGATTTCACCCTATGAATTCAATATAAATTTTATTAAGTAAAAAAGGGCTTAACTGTTCAGAAGAAATGTCAAAAACTTTAATTGGAGAGGAAAATTTTGTTGAGCGACACTAAGTGGTCTTTTGATGTCAGACCTTTTATATTTTATGATGTTTGAATTGATGAATAGTATAGAACTTTTAAAGACAAATATGTAATTTTGTTTCAATGATCAAGGTGCTATATTCTTTTATTGGTGAAATTTGATTGACGGGCTTATTAAATGAAAATATTAATGTTGTTATTTGTACAATTAATTCCTTCATTTTTTTACGTTCCCTTAAATATTTTGGTGAGTTTATTAATTAATTTTGCTTAAATATAATTCATCGAAAAAAATAAAGGAGCTTTCATTTATTGTGACTGTCACCCGATAAAAAAAATTATTATATAATAAAATAGCTTAATTCAATGAATTGATAAACACTTCATATTTCACTTTGGTTATAATAGGCTACGCAGCTTTCGCTGATGCGCCAATATCAATTTTAGTGTATTCAATTGTGCTTTTTGCCATTTCTGTGCTTGTCCAGTCTATTCTTGAACTGATTTAGCAATACCGCAGTCACCACACTCTCAGGCAAATTGTTCCACTGGTGTACAACTCTATTATATATTACTTATTTTAGGAGAATTTTCTGCATTTGCAGAAATTACGAAAATGAGCTAGTTTAAGATATTACAAACATTATATTATTATATTTTTCTTATAAATAAGTATATTCATAGCATCACTTTATTTGTACGTATTTTACATAAAAGAAGCTATATGAGGTGTACCCGATGATATAATCCAAATATTTCCCCATGAGGTAAAAATATTGGAAAAAACCAAACGACCCTTTTTTTGGAATTTTTTAGAACTGTCAAGTTATCCCATGACTGTAATCTCAGCTGATAGAAAGATTAAGATACGCTTATAAGATTAAAATACGCTGATCTGCTAAAAGGTGATTTACCTCTTCTAGTTTGTACAAAAAATCGTACCGGAACCCAATTTTTATGCTCGGTGGCACGTCTTTTTGTTTGGGTAGTAGCTAGAGGCAGCCAAGCCTCCCACCAATCTAGTAGAAAATACAATTTCCTGAATTTTCCATACCAAGAACCGAATCCAAGACTTCTGCTAGTTATACGGAGGGTATGGCTAGATTTTTGTGGGTAAGAATTTTAGGTCTGATCGAGGTGCGTAAAGGCATTTCCCAGCAAAATAAATAAAAAAAATAAAAGGACTTCCGCTAACAAAGCGAATACTCGCACAATTGCACCAGCGAGTGATTAAATCGTGATTAATTATCAGTAGATCATATTGGTATATAAATTTATATATTCATAGATGATATTGTCAAAACATTGGACTTTACTCCCGTTCGAAATATATGTTACAAAGACAACTATTTCCTGAGAATGTGAAACACTGTAAATTTTTATGTACATAAGCCTTTATCTATACGGCTTTTCATTTCAATAGCTTGAAAACAACACCCGTTGAAAATGTAAATTCCTCCAGTCAGTTCCATATTCACCGTAGGGCTGTCAATCACGTTTTAATATATTTTAAAATATAATCAAAAGGGCCATGATAATCTTGGCTGCAATGGTGCGAGTACTTGCTTTGTTACCAGAGGTCCCAGGTTCGACCCCCGGTTGAAAAAATTTTGAACATAGTATTTTCTAATTTGTCTGAGTCTGGACTGGTGGGAGACGTCAGCCGCGGCTAGTTACCACCCTACCAGTAAAGACGCACCGTCAAACAAAGAAATTAGTGTTCCGGTATGATGCAGTGTAGAGACCATAAGAAGTATATCGCCTCTTACCAAATTAGCGCGCTTTCATTTTAGACTTTACCATCACTTACCATCAAGTGAGATCACAGTCAATCCTTAACCTATCTGCAATGAAAAAAAACAAAGTTTTTCTCCTTGAATGAGGAAGTCTGTACCCAGCAGTGGGACGTCCCATTGCTGGGTAGTTTATTAAAGTTAATAGACGTTTATTTTTATCCTCATTTATTTTGTTACCTTTCATTATTAGAAATACAATAAATATTCATTTTTAAGAGGTGCAAACTCAAACTCTCAAGAGTTTTTCCGTGCCGTTTCGTCGACAATTGTTTATTAAGAAATCATATTCGGCGAATTATAAATATAAATACAAATAAGTGTTTCCGTATGAGGTTATCATAAAAAGGAAATAAAAACAAATAGAATAATTACCCTAAATCAAAACTATAGTCAAATAGCTCAAACTGAGGATGCTTCGTTGTGGCTTTGTCTGATAATAAGCACCCACAAATTAAAATAATTGCAAGTTGTTTAACTGAGATATTCTTAAGTTCTATGGCCATATCTTCAGAGAGACTGAGTATTAGAAGCAAAAATTTAATGTGAAATTTAAATATGTTTATATATATGTATATGTCGGAGTGCGGTAGTTTGTTGAGCGCTGGCGCCATCTGTCTATCGATGTGGGGAATCAGTAGTGACAATCCGGCGCACGTCTCTCGTTAGTTCTCGAGTGACTGCCCGCCAGAGCGGTCGACTATTGAAACTGTTGCGTTCCTAGCTATTAATATAATGTGTTTGTATAAATTGCAATCGGGAACATTAACTGATTGGACATTATAATCCGAGTTAATTATAAGTGTTTAAGTGCACCAACATTACCCATCAACGCCCACAATATGGAAATTATGATTGCCACTAATGACGATGTCGGCGGAGAAACCTACGCCCCTATGCTTTATGCTTCCTTTTCTCTCTTATTCTCCGGCATATATATATATATATATATATATATATATATATATATATATATATATATATGCCGGAGAATAAGAAGTGTGTGTGTGTGTGTGTGTGTGTATAGATGTAAAAAGAGTATTTATATAAAAAAGTATAAAAATAATGCTTGACATTTCAACCCTAACATCGCCGTTGCAAAAGCTTTTTAATAAAATAAGAGTGCCAACTATTGAGCTTCGTCAACGCCAACTTTAAAATGTTAGTTACAAAGTGTATGAAATCACTTCAATGTTTTATTATTTCGTTCATTTTAATACATCTTTTAAAAACAATAGCTCTTTACTGCGCTTTGTACTACATTGAATATGAATATAATGAACGACGCTAGCTTAAAAATAGTAACTAACTACAACAATTACATTTTACTTTACAGAGAATGCAGATGTGATGTTACAAAGATGTATATGAGTAAATTTTAATTTTTTTATAATTTAAAGGAATATGTAGAAGACAAAAAACCGTGGGGGTGAATGAATTGTTGTATATGTATATTGATATGGAATAAATTAAAAATATATATTGTAATGATCATGACATAAAAAAAACGTACGTAAACCCGACTGAGTTTGTTGTGGGCTCTTCTCGGGTCAAGGCGCGAAGGAACCCTCGAAACTTTAGATTATAAGTATGTTTGACGATTCATAAGTGCTATAATAGGCCTACTTGAATAAAGATATTTTGACTTTGACTTTGAATGTTGATATAATTAGCAACCTGTTAACCTCCCACTACTGAGCACAGATTTCCTCACTCATAGAGAGAAGATCTAATTAATATTTATGCAGATAAGTTTAACAAATATAACTAAGTGGTGTCTGCTTACGATTCGATTTGAGGATCCTCAACAAGAATCCACGAACCTATCACAGCTCTTATTAATTCAGTATATTAAAAATAGAATTTTAAAAATAATAGATATCAGAAAGTATAAGTTATAGAGACTGAACAACGTGCTTGAAAGTTTTTATTAAACTCGAAGATTTCTCAGTCAAGTCAGTTCCACGCGAAAGTCAAGAGTTAAACCATTGCATTGTTCGCGATACAATAGGTTTCTCTTTTGTTTAAATAACGCTTTCCGCTTCTTTGTTTAAATAGATTAATTGATTTGAAGCTCTGTACGTTGCCAAGTTGATAGTTATTGTAAAATTTACAGTCAAGGCACTGTAATTTACCTGAAGAAAATTGAAACCAAAACACATTTTTTGTTTGAACTTCTTGAAGTGTTTTTCGCTTTCAGAAAAGCGAAAAACACTTCAAGAAGAATAAAATTATTTAAAAATAAATTGTATACTAGAAAACTTGACGGCAATATAAAACGTTCTTATATTCGTATTAGTTATACAAATGTACAAATTTGAAAGTGATAAACCTGTGCAATGATGGATGTCGTTATGGACAATGTTGGACGTAGATATAGTTAAAATTTTCAACTTGTATATTGCATATGATATTTGCATTACTGCAGCGACGTTCATTAATTTCAAAATCAAAAAATCAAAATCAAAAATATCTTTATTCAAGTAGGCATATTACAGCACTTTTGAATCGTCAAATTATATTTTTTTTCCACACTCTGATTCTAATATACATCTGATGACGGTACTCAAGATCGGCTTAAAATCTAAAGTTACGAGGGTTCCTTCGCGCCCTGATCCGAGAAGAACCCACAACAAACTCAGTCGGGTATTTTTTTTTTCCCTCATCATTACAATAACAAATTAGTTTACTATATTTTAATTAAAATTAGAGCAATTCGTTCACTCCCAAAAAAGTTAAGAGTCGTACATTAAAAGTTAGGGTGTTAATTATAATAAAGTTATTTGCTAGCTTTAACCCATTCATAGCCCTTTCGAAAAGATTCAATACAATTACACATAATAAATTATACAATTGTAATCAAAAAAAAATTACAATGAAGTGGTTTACTATATAAAATTATACACGCCTTATTTCAAAGTAGTTTTTAACCGACTTCAAAAAAAGGAGGAGGTTATCAATTCGTCTGTATGTTACTTATATAGCTATAGTTGTGAGCGGCGCAGAAGCTGGACACGCGGGACTCACCTACCTTGGCTGACGCCGACTTCTAAAATAAGAATACGAAGAAGGATATTTATTACTTTTTAAAGCATAATATTTTAAAGGCGGTTCTTTTTTTGTTAATATTTTTATTTATTACGCCGTAGTTAATATGTAAGATAAGATAATATAGCTATATTTCAAACAGCACCTTACAAAAACAACAAATATAAAGTATTATATGGAGAAAATCATCCAATACGTGTATACGACGTAACTCGGAGTGATAGAAAAGCCTTCGCTATCGTATACGTCGGATTAAGGTGACAATTGACAAACTGTCATTCTAACGGAGCGTCGCATCTTCGGAAGCGAGGCAGGAACCTCATTTTAAGCCGCTGGGGAAATAAACAACTATGTTTTTGAACTAACGAAATATCGCGAGCCGAATTTTGAATGTACTTCCTGCAATATTTTGGTTGATCTAAGACAATTATATGGTAGCAGTACAATTTAAGCACATAATGACATTAGCAGAAAATATATAACATACATAGCATCACGCCCCATAGGAGTAGGCAGAGACCACGTCCTTCCACTTGCCACGATCCTTGCATAGATCCTTCTTCAATCTCATTAAACCTTTCATACAAGTTCGTCGGTTTAGAGTACTCTTGACCTAGCCCTTACTTAAAATGTCCTGTATTTGGTCCAGGTACGTTTACCTTGGTCTTCCCGTTTCCTACTATCCCGTCACTCTTGTCTCATAAATCATTTTTGTCAGTCTCCTTTCATTACTATGTACCCAGATCATCTAAGCATACCTTTCTCAATTTTAGTCAGCATGTCTTCTTTTATACCAGAACGTTCTCTGATCACACTATTTCTTACTTTGTCACTCACTTTCAACCCACTCATACTACTCAACGCTCTCATCTCTACCGCATTTATTTCAGTTTTATGCTTTTACCATATACTCTGTATACCTTTTGCCCCCATTATCATCTCAACTCTTCACCACATGAGTTCTCTCCTCTCCAATGCAACCAACTACTCTTTTGCTCTACTGAGACTGAGTTCTCGGTACATTTTTTTGCGCCAGATTAGCGTTTAACAGTAATTACTCCTCAGTTTAAAAAAGAAGCGCCACACTGACCCGGTAAGAGGTAATTTACGTCTTATGAATTCTACGGGAACGAAATTGTTTCGGCAACTAGCTACAGCCGAAACCTCTCACCTATTAACTTATTACTTTACGTAAATATTTTAAACGACAACTCGTATAGCTTGAAAATCTGCAAATTAATTTCCAATGTTAGTTATATTGTTATTTTTAAATGGTATTCAACAACTACGGTATCGGAGTTGCAAGAAATTGAAAAGGTTTAAAAGTAGCGAAATCTGTTTTGTAGGATTATCAATCAAAATAGTCTTAATTCAAAGCTAGTTCTTTACAATCGTTAAGTCTGTCTGTTAGTAAGCAATCTACCTCCGGCTCCGAAATTTTTTTCTACCAGAAAAAAACACATTTACCATTATAGGACGATGTTGGCGGCATCGTTGGCGAAGTGGTGCCAGTACTCGCTTTGCTAGCGGAGGTCCCGGGTTCAACCCCGAGCGAATGTAGAAAATTGTAATTTATAATTTGTCTGACTCTGTACTGGTGGGAGGCTTCGGTCGTGGCTAGTTACCACCTTACCAGCAAAAAGCTATCGCCAAACAAAGAGGTTTGTGTTCCGTTACGTTGCTGTGTAGAAACCATATGAGGTACATCGCCTCTTACCAGATTAGCGCGCTTCTATTTTAGACTGTATCACCACTGACCATCAGGTGAGATCACACTCAAGCGCCAACTTGTTAGCAATGAAAAAGGAATAATGTCTATGAAGCTGGGTTCAAATATTAGCGTAAATTAAAATATTTCTCAACTGTATAAGAAGGCCCATGAAAGGATAAATTAAAGATTATTATTCCTGTCACTCTGGCTCAGGTGGAAAAGCTTTGTATACAACAGCAAACAGTTTTAAATATTATATAAGTGCTTATATGATTCGCATTATGCTCGTCACATCGAACTATAAAAGTGAAGAGTGTACTATGCCTGCGAACCCTCAGTTAAGCAGCGTGGTAAAAACAATACTTACAGGAGCTAATACATTCATTACACCAGACTGTTCAGAAATTTTAGGCATATATATAAAATCGAAATATTTAATAAATGGTCACAGTGTTTTAAAGAACTTTCGACGATAAAGGGAATATGGTACAACACTATACAGAATCAACCTCTTCGTATACCTTGGTTTCTCAATTTGAAATTAAAGCGGGAAACGATTGTGTTGGCCCATAGGTTTCGATCCGGACATACTCCGTTGAATTACTTCAAATGTTTAATGAAGAAATCTAACACTTCACTATGTCCAATTTGTAGCATAGCAGAAAATGCATACCATATTTTGACGGAGTGTGCCCGGGGCGACATAATGAGGACAGAACTAAAAAATAGATTTCGTTTTAATATGAGGGATGTTGGTACCTTTCAAAGCATTTTGTCAGCACCGACATCCCCTCAGGCAAATTTATTGCTTAAAATAATTCTAAAACTTTTGAAAGGTTAAAGTGCTTTGTTAAAAGAGAGATTTTGTTAGGATACGATGGGTCTGACATAGTCTCATAAGAGAATCAAAGACCTTTAAAATAAATAAGAAATAAAAAAAAATGCAGCGTGGTGGATCTATGGTCTAAAAGCCATTCTTTAATGAGGACGCCTCTGCCCAGCAGTGGGATCTTAATAGAATACTACTTACCTTACTTTGAGTGCATATATATTACTTTTAAAATGCTAAACATTCAACTTCAACATGCCATGAATTGTATAACAATTTCAAAGTAATAAAGTTTCCTCCAATTAACTGAAGTTTTATAACGTCCTTTGAATCACGAAGTTATGACCATGGATAATAAATTATTCAGTGGATTGGAAATTGTTTCGAGCTATAAGAACCGATATGAAACACTATTATTGATTTTTTAACGTATTCATAACTTGAACCATTATATTTTCAAATAATGTCTAAAGAAACCTTTAATTAAATTTTAATATATCAACGACCCATACGTATAAAGAGTCAAGTATAAAAACAAATTTCAACGAGAAATTATTTATTTAATAAATTTGAAGATCATTTATGAAATAACAAATACGTATTTGTTATGTACTCTTTATTGTTTACGTATTTGTTATGTACTAGTTATTGTTTATACTCTTTATACGTGAGGGCCATACGAATACGAATCGCGAACCTGAAGTGGCAATGGGCGGGGCACATAGTCCGAAGGACCGATGGACGTTGGGGGCCGAAGGTGCTGGAATGGCGACCCCGCACCGGACGGCGCAGTGTAGGCAGACCCCCCACAAGGTGGACCGATGATATAANGATGACCTACGGTTCTGAGACATGGTCGCTGACTATGGGATCTAAAATGCCTAACTGGTATTTTAGATAATTGGACGTATTTGTTATGTACTCTTTATTGTTTACGTATTTGTTTTGTACTCGTTATTGTTTGTACTCTTTATACGTGTGGGCCATACGAATACGAATCGCGAACCTGAAGTGGCAATGGGCGGGGCACATAGTCCGAAGGACCGATGGACGTTGGGGGCCGAAGGTGCTGGAGTGGCGACCCCGCACCGGACGGCGCAGTGTAGGCAGACCCCCCACAAGGTGGACCGATGATATAAAGAGGGTCGCCGGTAGCCGTTGGAGCCAGGCGGCGCAAGATCGGGCCTTGTGGCGGTCATTACGTGAGACCTATGTCCAGCAGTGGACGTCCATCGATTGAAGCGACGACGAAAACGACGACGACGTGAGGGCCATCAACATAGAGGGATTCTTTCCATTTAACCTTAGTATCAGAAGCCAATAATTTGTTTATGAACATTTTCTACTTTATTACTAATACTATAGTGTCGCACTAAAAGTATAAAAGCTAAGTGAATATGGTCCTCGACATTCAAAATTGTTTTTTTCATCGGTTTATTTGATATTATATATTTCGGTAAGAAGTAAACACTAAACGGAGTGCCTCAGTATATAGTAATGCAAAACATGATTTTCCCTGTTATAGATAGTAATTGGTTGTAAAGTATTTCTTGAATAAAATTAAAAAAAAAAACTGGAAAACTTTTTTAATTTAGAGTCGAAAAAGGTGTATTTTATTATTTTCACTTAAGACTTTTTTAACCTATACTTTTTTGTGATGCTATTACAAAGCTTCATAAAGTTTACATTTCCTCTGAAGTATATTTTTAAAGTTTCCAATCAGGATCTGAACTCGGGACACATACTAGCCAAACAAGTACTCACACAATTAAGTTAATGAGCCAACCGATTATAATCACAACGATTATAAGAATTATCCTGTCTCTCAAAGTGTGTCAAACTATAGATAATGACTAAATTGCGAGGGCAAACATTGTAACGTGGGAGTGAATAAAGATTTCATATCCTATAAAAATAAAAGTAACTTTGAACATATCTTTAAAAGTTTATCATCCAAGATGTTAGAGGAGACACAGAGTATTATATTAGTCATATATTTAACAAGTTTCCCGCAAACTAGTCTATAAAAAGCACTTCGATGTAATCAAGCGGGTAATGGTGTAATAAACCAGGCTATCGCAAGAGGAGGAGGGCGAAAGTATCACATGCTTTTATAACCATCCTCCGGTTAACCACTATAAATAGCTTAAGAGTAGGACACTTGTAGGTTGACGCAAGAGATGCACTTAAGCGATTTAGTTTTACAAGGTTGCAAATAATAATTATATTTATCAAAGAAAGTCCAGCCGTGCTTAATCTTAGTTGTTTGTGTTGAAATAATTAACTAAAACTCTTAATCTAAACGTAATAAAGGTAAATAGCAGCTTATTAACGTCCCACTAAAAAAAGGCATACTATACAAGTGCACTCTCAATTCCTTCAATCTCACAGTCCGACGTGACAGCAATCCGACGCGAGTGGAGAGAGATCAGGCGCTGGACAGACGGCTTAACGTACTCTCAGGGAACGGGGTTGGATCACACCGCCAACTTCCCGACTCCGAGCAAATATTGCGAAAATCTTAATAGTAAACTAAATGTTGAATTTAGAATTAGCCCGACCCACAACTCTAATCCAGGACTTCATGTTTGTAGCCGAACATCCTAGCTACTAGACAAATGAGGCAGTCTCGTCGTCGTCGTCTCAACCAATGGCCGTCCATTGCTGGACAAAGATCTATCCTAATGAATTCCACTGGGCCCGATCTTGCGCCGCCTGTATCCAGCGGCTGCCGGCAACCCGCCTGATGTCATCGGTCAACCTGGTAGAGGGTCTACCGACGCTGCGTTTTCCGGTGCGAGGCTCCAACGTCCATCGGTTCTGCAAAGTATGTGCCCTGCCCATTGCCACTTCAACTTTGCAATTCGGTAGGCTAAGTCCGGTGACTTTAGTTCTCCTACGGATCTACTCGTTTCTGGTTTGATCACGTAGAGAAACCCCGAGCATAGCCCTCTCCATTGCGGGCCTGAGGCACTCTCCATGAGGCAGTCTAACTAAACATAATTCGGTCAAAATACTTAATTAATTGTGTATGCCTTTTATCAGAAACTATTTTCAAAATGCTTTTGTTACTAGAAAGTAGCACTGCCCGCTAACTTTCTTCTTCACAAATACTGGAAATTACTTTTAATGATAGTGAAATATATTTTGACATTTAAATTATTTTGAAATATATTTAAAAATATAAATATCAGTGTTCCTTTGTGTGATATTAATTATACTAAAAACTCATTTATAATCGTCCTTGTGAACTGTTCACTAATCTAAGTGATCTTACCTGTCAAGAAAAAATTAAAAATGTTCAGATTAGTGCACAACAATATTGTTTTTGTTGTTAGTAGAAACTTTACTGGTGTATTTATTAGTTTTAAGTGAAAACCTTCGTTAGTTTATATAATATATTACGTAATAAATAAATATATTAGGTGCTATTAAAAAAAATATAAGCTTTAATTGTTTCTTTATATATAAACTTAAATATATTCTCGGCAATCGGTTCTTCTAGCCTCACAGCTTGCGACAAAAGCCTGCTCTAATGCCTTCCATCCGTGCCTATCCTCTGCTTTACACAGCCATTTTGGTCCTGCCACTTTCATCAGGTCGCCTTCTCATCACTTTACTTGTCTTCCTTTACTCCTTTTGCTTTCCCTGGGGTACCATTCACTTATTATTTTCGTCCATTTTTCTTTCTTTTCTATCATTATGTGTCCCGTTCACTGCCATTTTAATTTTCTGCAAACAGACTGCATTTTTTGTGCAGTTACGTGTTTAAAAAATATTAAAATGCTATATAGTAACCCGCTCCTGTTAACAGATTCTCTCACCAAAGGTAGACTGATACAGATCGTTTAAAATTGTGACATTGCCTCTACTTACATTTTAAGGAACCTTTTTGAATGGATTTAATGAATAAATACACTATTTAATACAATAAATATGATAATATATATATAATATCATAATGTTTTTCATCTAACTAACTACTATATAAATTGGTTTCGGTTGAAAATATTTTTATATTTACCAATTTTGGACCCAGCACATTAAAATTAAGGGCTTAAAGTAGTTTAAACGTCCTAGATATATGTTTTATCTATAATCCTTAACCTCTTGCAGATTGTAACACAGAAAGACGGTACAAGATGAAACTAACCCTCTAAGGGTATAAATCAGGCTGCAGATGTAACAGAAGACTTGACTGTTAATTTAGTCCTCTACTTTAACAGAGAAAAAACTATTTTAAAGTTTATTTTGTTTTCGGAACATTTTGAATGATATTTATACAGACTTCGTTTGTAATATCACTTTTTATGTATCACTTGTAATAGTAGTTAATGATAAATTACCAATTACTAGGTTTGCGCGTTACTACTTTAAACTGTGTCAGTACCTATTGAGATTATAAACACAAAATCTCTCTCTGCAATAAAAAAACTCTTGTGTGCGATTCACAGGTGGTAGAAGTAAAACCTTCATCGACTTTTAAATCACAACGATGGTAAAGAAATGGTAAAGAAATAAGGAACGCTATAGGCTAAACATCAACAAACTTAAACCGATAAGAGCAGTACACTAATAAAGAATGTTTCAAAATCGAGGTTTTTTGCTTTTGAGAGTGCACTACGTAAACGGATGTAGTTAAGCAAAAACGTAATATCACAGAATTGTTTCTCTTTAAAAGTTTTAAAAAAGTTGCGATATCATAGATCTATCTTTTAAGGTATGCTTAAAATTATCATTTTATTGCTAACCAAATTTGCTCTTTCGAAGTGAAGGATTGATGCAGTTGGAGTTGCACGGATAAGCTATTCTTTTGTAATATTTATTTCGATAAAATACTTTATGCGCGCCAGATGAAGTATAACCTTCATCCCGGAATGTGAGGCTCATTGGCTGTAGCAGGATACCCACTAAAGTCTAGCGGAACCTAGTGATGGAGTCCAGATGTGCGCTGACGAATTCAGATCTCGCGCCCGCGGATGAATCCGACTTAAGGGTTTAGTCCAGAGAACGCAGATGAGTAAAATTGCGCCTCCTGTCACCTGTTCTTTTGTAAGGATACAATACAGATTTTAGTAAAAACTTCAAATAAAATAATGTTGTCAAAAATTTCCTTCGTAATTCCGTATAAACAGTTTACCAGATCATCAAGGGCATCAGAATGTTCCGCAAACAAAACTGTAAAAGAAAATCTTATTTCCTGTTCTCAGCATTCAAAACAATTCGCGTTTCCGTTATTTTCTCTTATTTGGTTTAAATTAAATAAAATCAATATTTTCTTTCTGAGCGTAATTATTCGAAATGTAGATTTAGAATGATGAATTTATCACATTCTATATATTAAAAATAACCCTCTCTCCTATGAGTGATGAGATCCTCCTCCTATCCTATTATCGTCCCACAGTTGGGCACAGGCCCCTGTGCCCAACTACGGGGCGATAATAGGGCTGGTACTTACTTTTCTTTTATATATTTCTAGTATCAATAACCCTCGGAGCTTTGTAAGATCAGAAGTTTAGATGGAAGTTTTATAAAAGGGGAAGAATGGATATTGAAGAGATGGAAGGATCATTTTGAAAGTTTGTTTGAAAGAAGCAGAGGCAAATATGACCTCTGCGGATAGCAATAAATATAAGATAAATGATAGCAATATTAGTATAGATGAGATTATAAAAGCGATAAAAGGTATGAAATCAGGTAAGGCTGTTGGATATGACAGTGTCAGTAGATATGCTGAAGGCTGGCCGCGGTATTGTGGCAGCTCAGCTGTATTGCCTTTTCAATATATTCTGGGAGAATGCTCAAGTCTCAAGAGATTGGAGAAGGGCCGTAAATGCTCCTCTATATAAAGGAAAAGGGTCACAGCAGGATGGGATGGGATGCACGGATCAGGTCTTGTCTTTAAAATATAATTAAAAAATGTTTGGCTAAACACCAAATAGTTTATTGCGCTTTTATAGATTTAGAAAAGGCCTATGATCGAGTGTTGATGAATGAACTGTGGTCAATGTTATACACCTATGGTTTGAGCGGTAATCTGATTGAAGCATTGAAGTCTCTCTATGGGGGTTCTAGTGCTTGTGTCAGAATAAAAGGGGCGTACATGGAGTGGTTTCCTGTCGGAAGAGGTGTTCGACAGGGATGTTGTTGCGTCACCATGGATGTTCAACCTATTCATATATTACTATTTATAACTGATTGACAGATTAAAAAAAGTATGCATGGGTTAAGAATGAATGAATTACTCATCAAATTTTTATTCTACGATGATGATCAAGTAATACTTGCATCATCCGCTAATGAGCTACAGGTGATGGTAAATAATATGAATGAAGCTTTGAAAAGAAAGGAAATGAAGGTGAATGTAAACAAAACGAAAGTTATGCTTTTTGAAAGAGATGAATCTATGATGACTGGCAATATTTTGACAGATGGGGAATATGTGTATGAGGTGAAAGAATTTGTTTACTTGGGATTTAAATTTACAAAAGATGGAACATGTGAAAGTCATATTGAAAGGAGAGTGAATGCAGCGCATATCGTATGGTGCCCTGCGCGCCTTTATGAATAGTCAGATGGTATCTCAAAGGACCAGACTGGCTGTGCATAAAGTGTTGTTACCAACACCTATGGATGTTAGTGAAAGTTGGGTGTGTCAGAAGAAGCACAAAAGTAAAATAAATGCGGTAGATATAAGAGCGTTGAGAAGCATGAGTGAGTTGAGATTGAATGACAAAATACGAAATAGTGTGATAAGAAAACCTTGTGGTATAAAAGAAGATGTGATGCCTAAAATTGAAAAACGAATGCTGGGATAGTTTGGGCACATAGAGAAAATGAATGAAAGGAGACTGACAAAAAGGATTTATGCGTCAAGAGTGAATGGGAAAGTTGGAAGGGGAAAACTAAGGCGATCGTTCCTGGACCAAATCCAGGCAATTTTAAATAAAATCCAGGTCAAGAGTACTCTAAACCGACGAACTTGTATGAAAGGTTTAATGAGAATGGAAGACGCGAATGAGATATGCAAGGATCGTAGAAAGGGGAAGGACGTGGACGTGACGTTTTTATTATGGATATAATTTTATTTAAAATACAAAGTTTTTAAGTTATTTTTACTTTCGGAGAAAATAGCTCTACAAAAACTTATCTGATATATTTTTACATCTTTTCTGAATTTCTTAAAATATTATAAACTTTAATTTATATAAATAATAAGGAATACCAGATCTTTAAGTAATATGGTGCGTAAAGGCGGTCTTATCATTAAGAGCTATATCTTCCAGACAACCTTTGTTGGCAGGAATCTGTTTCTGATAGGAAGGGGAGGTGCAAATAACTTTAAAAGAGAAAACTTGACTCAGTTCATTTATTAAAGTTAATACCATAGCTCTGGTATTAAAATTACAAACAGTCGAAACTCACTGAGTTATATATTCAATTGTAATGTTTTTACACAGAAATTATAGGAGTATTTTGGTCCCAAGAGAAATTTGTCTTATAGACTAATTCACCTCAAACTTTTACAACGTGAAACGCGGTTCCATTTTGGACAAAATGAATTTGATGTCACGTGGACCACAGAGTAAATATCAAAAAATTTCAATAAATATAGATCATTATAAACTAATCTTAATTGTAAAGAGGCATTCGTAATTTAGAAAGCTATTACATAACTGACGTTAGTTAACATATAAACAATACATTGAATTATATATGTTATTTCATAAAAAAACATGGCAATGAGCGGCAAGTGTCATTTAATATTTAGTCCTAAAATTGACTAATGGATTAAGCCTTGCTACAAAAATATAGAAAATACATATACATACATAGCATCACGCCTCATTTCCATAGAGGTAGGCAGAGACAACATCCTTCCACTTGCCACGATCCTTGCATATGTCCTTCGCTTCTTACATTCTGATTAAACCTTTCATACAAGTTCGTCGGTTTAGAGTACTCTTGACCTGGCCGTTACTTAAAATGTCCTGGATTTGGTCCAGGTCTTCCCCTTCCAACTTTCGCATTCACTCTTGACTTAACATAAATCCTTTTTGTCAGTCTCCTTTCATTCATTCTCTCTACATGCCCAAACCATCTAAGCATACCTTTCTCAATTTTAGTCACTAGGTCTTCTTTTATACCACAACGTTCTCTTATCACATATTATTTCTTACTCTGTCACACAGTTTTAATCCACTCATGCTTCTCAACACTCTCATCTCTACCGCATTTATTTTACTTTTGTGATTCTAAGTATAGAAAATAAGCTACATTTTATTGATAAGCTTTATTTAATTGAATGATATTATAGTGTGTGCACACAAAGTACACGTGTCAGAAGTGGAGTTTCTTTGCCAAACTAATTTTAAAGTCTTGTTTATACAAATCTAACACTTTTGATTTCCAAGACTTAGAGGGAAGAAAAGAGGATGATGTGTTAGAAATTTGTTAAATTTAATTGTCATTAAAATATTAAAAGTGTCCAAAATTAATAGAAATAATTTATTGAAATCTCAAATGACTAAGTAAGTAAAAATGCCACGTGTTTTTTGTCAATATTATAAATTATTAATTAAACTTTTTTTTTAATTTCAAATTTAGAAAAGAGAATTCATGAAATATTTTTATTTTATAAAAAATAGTACATTAAATTAATAAATGACGAGTGGCAGATTATAATGCCACATGTTATTTGTAAATACTAAAACTACCTAACCTTCGAATGAATTTGCATAAAAACGCTGTGTATCTTCGTGACGGTAATCACGTGTTTCATTCGTAAAAATTTTACCCTCATGCGCCGAAAGAAACTTCACTTTAAAATTCCGACGTAATTATATTTTATAACATAGCGGTACTTTAGTACTGAGTTATGACGTATTATTATATTTCATAATCAAAATTATCATTAAATGCAAAGTTTTTTTTTTATTGTCAGCCAGGAATTTGATTTGTCCACGTTGTTACGTGTAATCAGACATATCTTTGTTTGTATATTTTAAGAGGGGATAAATTTAGCTTTTAAAAGTAATACCTAATAATAGTGTGTATGAATTAATTTTGTTTGTACATATTTTGTACATATTTTAGTTTGTAATATTTATTACTAATAAAGAAATTTTGCCAACGTAAAAAAGTGAAATGATTTCGCTATCTCGTCATATCACATGCTCCACCGAATCTAACTACTTTCCTTCCAATATGTTTTCAGCATTTCATTTCCCTCTCTACAGTATCTTTCAATATACAAAAATGCTCTTCCCCATATATATGTACGTGTCTGTATGTCACAGAACTCCTCCGAAACGGCTGTGCCGATTTTGTTTATTATTTGTGTGTTTTAGATGGCCTCCAGAATGGTTTAGAGTCAGAATTCGATAAATAACGAATTTACCCATATCTCCACGGGATCATAAACTACGCCGGCGACACCACCAGGAACAGTTAGTATCCATATATTCTTCTTTACGTGATACAACTATTTTTATACAATCGTGATTTTGATGAACATTTTTCTATGTTTTGATAAAAATCAATCAATTGTCACTGTCAATTTGACACCGTTTTGATAAAAAATTATATTTATAATACTTCAAGTTAAAATTGGATTAATGAAAAGAAATTTGGAACGGAACTATATTAACGGAACTATATTGACTTTATTAAGACGTGTCTACAACGAAAACGAGAGTGGAATTCATAATGCGAAGGTTCGACGTATTTTATTAGCCCTGAAAGGAAAACTTCTATACATTTTGAATATATTTTTCAGGTTTCATTTAAATAAGCCATCTTTTATGAATTATGCATCGTAATCTTATTTAACTATAAATGTGCGTCGCATTTTGCCTGTTATTTTACTTATTATAATAGAATGAGACATTTTTATACAAACTATTGACTATGCTATAATTCTATACGTTTAGAAAAACAATTCACTATACAGCTTTTTATAATAAATTTCAAAGCACACATGTCAGAAGTGAAACTTCTTTTGCAAAGTAATTATAAGTCTTGTTTATATTTACACAAAACTAAAACTTTATATTTCTAAGTCTCAGAGGGAGGTAAAAAGGAAGATATGTTAGAAATTTGATCAATTTACCTGTCATTAAAATATTAAGTGCCGAAATTTTATGCAAAAAATTTGTTGAAATCTCAAAAAACGAATTGTAAATATAAATGACACGCGTTTTTTGTTAATGTTAGAAATTATTTGTTAAATTTTGTTATTGAATTTCAATTTTAGAAAAGAGAATTTTTGAAATACTTTATATTTTATGAAAGAAGTATATTAAATGATTACATGACGAGAAGCAAATTAAAATGCCACGTGTTATTTGTAAATATTAAACCTACCTAACCTTCAAACGAATTAGTATATTTTAAGAATAATTTTAAATAGATAATCTTTTTAGAGTGAAGAAGTTTTAGCAGTCATTTGTCAACTTGAGCATACGTATTTTTAATAAGCTACCGCAATATATTTTAGATTTGCTTAATCATAATTTTAAGAATTGTCAAAAACATCCTTTTGCAAAAAGCGTATTATGATGTTGAAGATTATTTTGGCGATAAAATTGTTTGGGCTTGATTCCAGTTTCACACAAATGCAAAATATTACACATTGTAACCAACAAATTTACATTTAAAAGAGTAACCTCTGAGTTTCTTGCTGGTATCTTCTCAGAGGGATCAACTGTCCGTAACGGTGGTAATTTTTTTACCAACGGACAGACTATTGGCGATTCAAAAGTGCTTTTTTAGCCTACCTGAATAAAGAATATTTTGATTTTGAATAATATTCTGCATAATGAAACTTGGACACGGTGCCTATGATATACGCTTTTTATTTTTCATTCATATATTTATTTTGCTTTATTGTATATATTCATATATACACAAAGCAATAAATTTACAAAAATTAAAGCTTAAACGATATTTGGCACATCTATCTTGTTGTGTGTTACTTAAAACGAAAGTATAAGGGTGCTGGTTAAGATGTTTATGAGGAAAAAAACAATAGAAAAAAATGGGGGTTTAATATAATTATGAAGGTATAGGAGGACCTTCATCAGAACCCATTTGGTGTGGGTAGGAAGGCAGGTGGGCGTGAGCGGAAAAATTACCAGTTCTTGTTACAATCAAAGTTGTTTAATAAAAGAAATACACAGACCAATGAACAATGTACAGTCTAATTCAACACGATACCAACATAATTAAAACTCTAGATGTGTTCGCGACTTTTTGTATAATATTATCAGAATTATTTATTCATGTTTGTAAATATAAATAGTTTTATGGTTCGTAGTAATTGTCGTAAGTTAGGCTTATTTTATGCTATAGTTTCTCATTGTGTNACATTTTGATTGAACCGGTATAGTTTATGTGGTGAGCCAGTTCGAAGGGGCTCACAAGATTTAACTATCAATCAGTCGCAAAAACGTGGTATGCGGACGCCGTCTTGAACAATACTGTCAAGATGGCCGCCCTCACAACCATCGACAATAACGCTTTGACTTTTGTCAGCTAAAAGTCAACGTGACGTCTGACTTTGATGTTGCGCCATCAAATATATAGTGTATACTACAAAATATCTACCCTTGTTATTGTTTATTTCGTTTTACTTGAGCTTATATGCAAGTTAATCATTTTATTGTCCCGGAAACGTGTAATTTTAAACCATACCAAAGTGAACTGAATCTCACGAACTGCAATCGAATTACTGCCGTTGATGTCTGAAGACGAAGTTTACTCGAAGGGTTATGAATATGTATGTAGTAAATGAACGTATACACAAGAAAATCCGTTATACATAATATAAACAAAATATTATTGGTTTATAATTTGTATTTTGAGAGAGAGAGATGAAGTAGATCGACTGATGTAAATAGCATGTACTTTTCACAACTTATGAATGTGTTCTCTGAAAATAATGTTTTAGACTGTGAAATATGAAATATGTATTTTCAAAGCGAGAACTCAATTTCAAAACTTCAATTTTATATAACAGTATTAAATCCTTGCGAGATTTAACATCACTTCTATCAACAAGTGAGAGAGGAATATTCGCCTTGTCTCTTGAAATTTAAGATGTTTCAAGAAACTATTACGAATCTAAATTGATTTATATGAATCTTGTACTGAGGATTCCAGAGTGTTGAAGCGTATTCAATAACCGTTTTTGACTGCTAGTACGTTTCCGTCTAATATCTAATAAAATCTCCTCTAGCCGGTTTGTGGCTTGGCGATATTTCGCTGGAGGTTATAGTTGGTGCAATGATGAGTAGGGTAGAAAATGGAGTGGAGGGTAGTGGCTTCCTTCTGCGAAACTGCTTTTTGCTGAAGGAGGTACACGAGAGGCAGAAGGAGCATGCTATAAACATTCGTTTTCTCCGGTGCAAGAGGTTGGGAGGTAGAAAGCGTAGATTTGCCCTTCTCTTGCCTCCTTCCTAAGTCTTCCAGAGTACCAGGATAGGTTTTGCCTATCGATCCTCTGGCGCTCCATTATAGGATTGAGAGGGTATCACTAGGTTTTAGTTGGTATTCTAGCTTCCTGCCAAATCCCATTTAGATTTTGTCTGAACGGGGTGAGTAAAGGTACTTCCCAGCGTGAAAAAAGGTTACATCCGGCCGCGCATGTTCAAATAGATTACGAATTAAAACTAATTTCAATCTTATATTTTGTCATTTTTATAGGCTGTGATATGCCGAAGACATCGCTACTACTAAACTTATTGATAATGTCTTAGGATGCTCAGGCTTTTGAGCTATCTTTAGACTTGATCCATCGCCTCGCACTTTGAACTCACGTCATATCGCACTTCATAGGTTATTCCCCGAACGTGCTGATGCATCAAATAGAAAAGCGTGATATGGGACGTGACAAGAATTTTCTAGCTTCTATTTGCTGCAACTTATGACGACAATATTTCTTAGATATTTTAACTAGTACTATGTTTTTATTGGTCTGTCACCAATTTCCCATCCCACCACATGTCAAGTGATGAGTCTAAGATGAAAGCCCGCTTACCTGGTAAGAGGTAATTTACCTCTAATGATTTCTACACAGCATCGTACGGGAAGACAACCTCTTTCTTAGCGATACATGTTTGCTGGTAGAGTGCTAACTAGACACGGCCGAAGCCACCCACTAGCCGCAGGAAAATTATAAAATTCAATTTGTTACATTTAAATTCAATTTCTTACGGAAGTTCAAACCCGAGACGTCCGCTCGCAAAGCAAATACTACCACTGCTTTTCATATATATAAAAGTTTCTGTAAATTTATCTATAGACGTTTATATAATATTTCTTATATGTATTTGTACTTTTTTTCGTAGCGATATATATCTATTATATACTAGATCACCTGGTATGTTTTACAATAGGTTACCTGGAAGAAATCCCTGAGTGTACTTAGTAATAAATAAATGTATATTTACGTTGTACAATAAATACTACATTATCTATTTATGTTCTGTTATTCAAACATCTTAAAATTACAGAGAAAATTGTTAATTTCATATCGTTAAATTGTTGAGTACTAAATAATTATCACATAAGATCAACATCGCGTGATTTTTATAATAATGTTATAAAAACTCTGTTTTCAACAAATTATGTGTCTATATAATAAACGGTCACCGTTATTGCATATTTGTATTATATATAGATAGAAAGAAACACCTTATTGCACAAACGGAAATAGTATTCAATATATCGAGATATTGGAATTAATAAATGTAAAAGCATACTTGAATAGAGAATTTTCGAGTTTGAATATTTAATTTGTACAATCCCAGTCATAATAAAAGTTTCGCTTTATTTGTATATTAAAGACTCATTTGCGTTGCACAAACGTAATCGAAAAATAACATTCACTTGTAACATTCGTGATATGTCAACGACACACGCTGCTATTGAATTTCCATATTGTTTTTCGTGTTTGTTGCGAATAAACAACTAGTTTTGTATGCATTTACGTGGGAATATATGTAAAAGCAAATAAAAAAATATTTATATGGAAATGCTTATCCATTATTTTGTATAATGTATGTATATGAAGAAGAACATACGTTTGGATGGATTTTAATACTAAACCACTTATATTCTGAAATCGTCAGTCCAGTTACTTTAAAATAACGAGTCAATTTTAAAGCTATGAGTATCATTATTACATTTTAATTTTAATTCTAAAGTGAAACTTGTTCTGGCGCATGACAGTAAAATTTTCACGAATAAAACGCGTAATTAGCAACACGAAGATGCGCATTGGTTTTCATGCTAATTCGTTTGAAGGTTAGGTAGATTTAATATTAAGAAAGTTATTAGTAATTATTAAAACTGCCTAGCCTTCAAACGCTGCACATCTTCGGCAAATTTTATAATGTTGATTACTGCAAATTGTCAGTGGTTTACATTAAAGCAAAGTAACGATGTGTTTGACGTGTCCTGTGGCAAAGTCCCTCATACACTCTATATTTAAATAAAAGTTATTTACTATTTGGGGTAGGAAAATAACAGTTATATATATATATATAAATGACGGCGGCAACCTTTTTTAATGTTGGTAACAAGGTGTACAGCGAGCTAGCAACAAACGTCTACCAACATTCGAACTACCCCCACTCGCAGGAACTAGTATAAAACGGCTTGCATTAGACTGGCGGGCGTGTATTGACCGACACTTGCTCGTTGACTTCCGTCGCGAGCAGACCTGCGATCGCGCGCTCCGATGCCCGCATTATTCTCCGTCCGACCCACGTTTGTGTATCCAGTGAAACTCAAGACAAGTTCCAGTGCTCCAGTGTTGTGACCGGCCACTCGTACGAACTTTGGACTGCTCCGACAGTGTTGTGTGTATGGACTTTGTCCTGCGTTGTTAGTGTAGTGTGTAGGCACATTGTTCTGCGTCGATAGTTTTGTGCTGTGATAGTTGTTCCTGTTTTTCGGATTGCCCTAAACCGCGTGAGTACACTAGTTCCTAAGTTAGGCACTCACCCCTGCCACCCACCGGCAGGGCCCGTAGGGCCACACCTTAGGCACTCACCTCCCTGCCTTGGCAGGGAGGCACACGTTAGCACCCGGGTCCACCATGGACCCAACTCAGATGACACACGGGCGCAACCTAGAGCGCCTGTTAGAATTTCTAATCCGCCGCGACCCCACCCTTATAAACGCCTTAGCCGACTTCGACCGACTCGAAGCGGCTCCCCCCGCGACGCCGGCCGTAGTTAGGCCTCCGCCATCCAAGCTGGTTCCAGTCCAGCAAATTTCTGCGCCCCGACCACGCCCTCCGTTAGCACCAAATAACCCCGCATGCCCCAACCTAATAAATGCCCTCGTACAAGAAGGGCAACTACAGAGGCCCAAGGCGCCCGTTGCTGCGGCCCCCGTCGCTCCGGCCCCGAAAGCCGCGTCACCAGTCGCCGCGGCG